>PVIW01008013.1:0-65681 GCA_004026585.1 Noctilio leporinus | reverse complement strand
CAGCCAGGAGGCCCTTGTTCTCTCTTTCCCATTTTTGAGTTGTCTTTAATTTTAATTTTTTAAAGATTTTGCATTATCTTTAGAGAGAAGGGCAGGGAGAGAGGCAGAGAGGAACAGAGACATCCATGTATGGTTGCCTTTCCCTGCCTCTGGCCAGGGACCTGGCTGGAGACCTGGCTTGCAACCGGTTATGTGCCCTGGCTGGGAATCGAACCAGCGACTTTTGGGTTCTGGGTTCACAGGCTGGTGCCCATCCACTGAGTCACCAGCCAGGGCTTGAGTTGTATTTTTAATGGTTGAATTGTATCAATAATAAACACTAGACCCGGATCACGTATGTGGTTGTAAAAGTTTCTTCCTTTCTGGGGTTTTCTCTTTACTTTTTAAATAGTGTCCTTTGAAGCAAAACCTTTTTTTTTTTTTTTTTTTTACTTACTATTAGAGACAAGGGAAGGAAGGGACAAAGAGGGAGAAAAACAGCAATTTGTGGTTGCCTCTGGACCTGGCCCACAACCCAGGCTTGTGCCCTGACTGGGAATCAAACCCAGTGACCCTTTGGTTTATAGGCCAGTGCTCAATCCATTGAGCCACAGCAGCCAGGGCGCAAAACCATTTTTAATTTTTATATTTTGATGAAATCCAGTCTTCTATTTTATCTTTGGTTGCTGTACTTCAAGGCGTTATATCTAAGAAATTGTTGCCTAATTCAATGTCAAGATTTATTACTCTTTTGTATTCTTGTAAGAATTTTAGACATGCAGGGTTTGTCCATCTTGTTAATTTTTATGTATAGTGTAAGGTAAGGGCCAAGCTTCATTCTCTGCCTGTGGAATCCAGCTGTTCCAGCATCATTTGTTGAGAAGACTCTTCTTTCCCAATTGGGTTGTCTTGGCACCTTGTTGAAAACAAAATCCCTAAAATGTATGGGTTTATTTCTGGACTCTCTATTCTAGTCCATTGGTCTATGTATCTATCCTCCACAGTACTACATACATAGTTTCATGTCACAGTTTCAAATTGTGAAACATGAGTCCTTCAACACTGTCCTTTTTCAAGGTAGATTTGGCTGTTTGGGCCCCTTGTGTTTCCGTGGAATGGCAAGATCTGATCTTCAGTCCCTGCAGAGAGCCCACTGGGACTCTGGTAGGGATCACCTTGAACCTGTAGGTTAATTTGGAGAGTATTGGCACCTTAACAATATTAAGTCTTCCTATGCATGAACTTCGGAAACATTTTCTGCGAATGGTCAGGTAGCGTGTGTATCGAGTTTTGCCCACATGGCCTCGGCTCTGCCACTGCAGAGTAAAAGCCATCAGGGTCAACACAGGAAAGTAAAAGCCATCAGGGAAGTAAATGCCTGTCGCTGTGTGCCAGGAGGGCTCTGTGAGTGAGACTGAAGTTTGAGTTTCATGTAATTTTCACCTCACGAAGTAGTCTTTGATTTTTTAAAGTCAAGCATGTCTTTATTTTTAAAGATTTTACATTATTTTTCAAGAGAGGGGGAGGGAGGGAGGGGGAGAGAGAGACAGACAGAGAGAGACAGAGAGAAAGAGAAAGAAAGAAAGAAACATCTTGGTTGCCTCTCACACATCCCCAACCCGGGACCCAACCTATAACCCAGATGACTCAGACACCTGTCCTGACTGGGAATTGAACCTGTGACCCTTCAGCTTTCGGGATGATGCCCCACCATTGACCACACTAGTCAGGGCTGGTCAGCCATTTAAAAATGGACAAAAGTATTTCTTAGCTCACAGATTGGTCAAAAACCGGCTGTAGTTTCCTCACCCCTACATTAAATGTGATTGGACCATTTTTAGGAAAAATTAATTTTTCTGTTGCTAATGTTAACTAGTTTAAAAATTATGAAAGTTTCACATATATATTAAAAACCTCTTCAAATAGCACAGATGGAAAGCAGAGTCCTCCTCCCAGTCTGTCTTAGTCTCAATCCTTACAATAACAATTATTAAGTATCTTTTGTAAAGCTTACAGAAGCAATTAAACATGTCCCTTTTTTTGCATGACTGAGCTCACACTGTCTCGCTTACAACATATTGCAGACGTTGTTCTCTTAAGGTACATGCAGGCAAACCAGAGGTTCACTTCTGCACGGCTGCTCTAAAGCAAGTCCTAATCTTGTCGCCTCAGTTTGTGGAAAAACCTATGGAGCGCAGTAAAGTGAGATACAATAAAATGAGATCTGTCTGTATAATTCTTATTAACTACTGTGCAATACTGTAGCATTTATTTTTAAGAGAGAGCTTTGGAGATGTAAAGGCCCAGGTCTTAGGTTGTCCTGGCTTCCATATGGCCGCTGACATAGGTTCTCACCTTAACAGCCCTGCAGGCCCTGCATGGGAGCCCGGGGAGTAATGCAGCCATCTTACTCAGACAAGAAGGAAAAATAAGACACAGTGAAGACATTACTTAAGATTATGTTAAATTGAAGCTCTGACTCTAGACTGTCAGAGACAAGAATGCTGGAGATCCTGCTGCTCATAGTGGCCTCAGGGCCAGCCCTTGGGTGTCCCTGGGAGCTTGTAAGAAGGGCAGAATCTCTGGCCACCCTTGGACCTGCCAAGGGGGAGCCGGTATTTCCCAGGCTGGGGGAGCGTTCCTATGCCGTGAAGACCTGAGAAGCTCTGCAGGCGATGGTCAGGCCCCTCCTTGGCTGTAGCAGTGCTGTGGGCCTGAGGGGGACTTCTCTTGCTTGTGAAGGTCCCTGTGTAGCTGAGGCAGCCTCACATTTTTGATCCCAGGTCGTCGAACATTTGTGCAGCTCAGGGTAGGTCCTGATACTACCTGGTGAGCTGGGCAGGACGAGCCCCAGCACCTGGGTTGGGGCCCTCAGTGGGGAGTAAGCAGGATGACCTGCTGTGGGCCCGGCCCATTCTGGGCTGGGGTTACAGCAGCAAACAGGACCAGTGGTGGTACATGTGTGGGGACAACAAGAGTAAGGGGAAGAGGACTGTGCACTTACACTCAGGGTGCAGTGCACTGGGACGGTGACAGACACTGGGCAGAGCCATGTGGATCTCTGCAGGAGGAGAGGGCTGGGTGGAGGGACAGAGCCGTGTTCATAGAGCAGCGAGGAGGCCAGCGGCTGAGGTACCCTGAAGGGCAGTCGCAGGAGGTGAGGTTAGGGATGAGGATCAACCTTGGTGGGGCCTCACACACCAGTAGGTGGACTTCGGCTTGACTCTGACCAGGGGTGGACCTGAAAAGATCACTGGGATAACACCACACAAAGCCGAGTCCCTAAGTCGCGGCTGGTGGGAATGGCGGGTGGCTGCCCGCTGGAAGGCAGCCGGGCCCTGGTGCTCCTGGGCATTTACCTCAGCGCAGTGACAACAGGTCCACGTGAAAACCTGTGCACAAGTGTTCAGAGCAGCTGTATTTCTAAAAGATGAGAAGTGGCATCAGCTTGGGTGTCCTTCAGCAGGCGAACAGTTGAACTACTTAGAGCTAAGAAGGAGCAAGCTTCTGACCCAACTTGGACAGATCTTGAAATCATGCTCATGAGAACAGCCAGTCAGTACAAGACATCGCACACTGTGGGATCTGCTTGTGTGGCATTTTTGAAACGACAGGCACAGTTTTAGGGAAGAAGACGAGATGCCTGGTTGCCAGGGTCAGGGATTGGGGGGAGGAGGCCTGCAGTCCTCACAGGGCCCCTTGGCCCCTTGTGGGGCCGGACACATGCACCCAACAAGCTGGAGAACTTGCATAGGACTAAACACACACGCATTGCGCACAAGGGAATCTTTGGGAATTGCAAGGTCAGCGGCTGGTCCCAGTGTCAGTGCTGTGGTTGCACAATGTTGTCATCGTGGGACCTGGGCACAGCGCACCGCGTCTCGACTACTTCTGGCATCGCACGTGGGTCAGCAAGTACCGCAGCGCAAGTGTCAGTGAGGGACAAAGCCCCCCCTTCCCCTGTGGACGGGTGGTGGGAAGGAAAGCTGTCTTGGTGAAGGGAGAAGCCCCAGAGCCTGGTCCCATCAGCAGGAGACCTGACGGCCTTTGCAGACAGTTTTTCAAAGTGGGGATTTACCATTTCAAAATGTACAGTTTAGTGGGTTTTGATATCTTCACAGGTCTTTGCAGCCATTGCCACTCTGATTTTCAGAGCATTTCACCCAAAAAAGGAAGTTCCTCCCCACTTTTCCTGCTCAGTCTCTGCAGCCACTCATCTATTTCTGTCTGGATTTGCGTGTTCTGGACATTTCTTAGGACTGAAGTCACACAGCACGGGGCCTTGTGTCAGATTTTTTCCACTTAGCATTACAGACTGGTTTTGGAACAGCGCCTTCTGTTAGCAACTGTTACAGTACTCCATTCAGTAGTGAGAAGGATTATTTTAAAGGCCATTTTCAGTGAGAGAATGTACAGGGTGCCTGTAATAAATTGGCAAAATTTTAGTAAAACATACCACAAAATGTTATGTTTTGAAATAAATTTATTCTTATATGTAATTATGTAAACATACTGATTTTTAAAAATTGTTCAAAAAAGTCTCCGTTTGTTGCAATAATAGACTGAATTCAACTTCAGAATCTTGAGCATGCTTTAATGAACTTTTCTTTATCCATGGACATCATCATGTTTTCGATCTTATCTGTAACAGCCTCTTTATTGGAATGAGGTTGTTTATTCACTTCTCTCCCACAAACGCATCTGGTGAACTAGGCAGCCAGTTCTCCTTTGACCAAAATTCAGGAACATTGACACTAAGACACTTTTGCCTCTTTTGGGCGTTATGTGCTGGTGCACCATCTTGTTGGAAGATAAAATGATGTCCATTTGCGACTTGCTTCATCTGTGATACAACTACTTCTCTCAAAACGTCAAGGGAAACATCAGCAGGCACCTTCTAACCTTGTGGAAACAAATGTGGGGTCATGATATCTCCTCCAATGCTGACAACACCTAACATCATCACTGTAGCAGGAAATTGCATTCTCATGACAACTGGGACTTCGTTAAGATTCTCACAGAGCCACCTGTTGTTTCTTCTGTGGACTAGTTGGTCGTGCTGAGAATTCTCTTCATCAGAGGATTTTTTTCTTTGAAATTTTTCAGTGCTGTTAGTAGTTTCCTTGCTTTTTCAAAGCGCCTTTCCTTAGCTGTGTCATAAACTGGCTGCCTCTTTTTGTAAAATTTTATTCATTACTTTTACTTTTTAAATTTAATTTTGTTGTTGTATTATAAGCTGGCCTCTTCTAAGAACATACGATCTGTATCTGATATCTTCAGCAATAATCTTGCAAACCGTTGCATCGGACATCTGCAGTTCTCTTGCTATGGAGCTCGTTGACTTTCCCTCGATCTTTATTGATGATCTCCTGGATTCTGTGTACAGTATCTGGACTTGTGCAAGTCTTATGTACCATATGCGTTTTCCTTGTTGGTGTGGTGACATCAGGATCAGCATCATACACCTCCTTCATGTTGTACGTAAAGGGATGTTGTTGAAGTCCGCAATTTCCTTAGCAGTTGGCCCTGCACAGTGTCCAGACATTATGGTTGCTCTAACATTGTATTCCTTTAACATGCCGGTTGCTTTCAGAATTTAATACTTTATATCTGAAACGATGATAAGTCATAACCTTAGAAACCTCGTTTTTCAAAAATAATAAGTGCATGAAATAAGGAGATGTGAAGTTATTGCCAATGTATAGCGTGCACCCTGTAGAGTGGGGAAACCTTATGCCCTGATTCCCCTAATGAAGCACTACTTTTATTCTTAAGTTACATATGAAACATAATTCCAAGATGACATTTGGTGTCCATTCCTTCTTTTATTTATTTAAAAAATATTTTATTATTTTCAGAGAATGGGGAAGGGAGAGAGGCAGAGATGGAGAGAAACATGAATGTGTGGTTGCCTTTCACCTGCCTCCAGCTAAGGACCTGGCTGGAGACCTGGCTTGCAACCTGGTTATGTGCCCTGACTGGGAATCGAACCAGCAACCTTTGGTTTTGCAGGCCAGCACCTTATCCACTGTGCCACCAGCCAGGGTTCATTCCTTCTTTTAAAAAATCTCTCTGGCGCTGGCTGGTGGCTTAGTGGATAGGCACTGGCCTATGAACCCAAAGATCACTGGTTCTATTCCCAGCCAGGGCACATAACCAGGTTGCAAGTCAGGTCTCCAGCCAGGTCTATAGCTGGAGGCAAGTAAAAGGCAACCATACATGGATGTTTCTCTTTCTTCCTCCCTCCCTGCCCTGCTCTCTAAAAATAATGAATAAAACCTTTAAAAATTTCTCTGAAAGGCTTCTCATTTTCTGGGACTATGCCCCTGTTTTTATAGCTCTGGGTGAGAGAGCGAGCAGCTGGTGAGGGTCAGGTGGTCAGCTCTCTGCCTGCGGTGATGCGGCCTCTAGACCTCTGTGCTGCTGGAGAAGTGGGCTGCAGGCACTGGCCAAGCTCTGGTGACACGGAGAGCCAGGCCCAGTGAGCAACTCGAACTCCTTGGGAGGGCCGGGCCTCCCTTGCGCCCACTCCCATTTTCTCATGCACAATCGTCCCATGATCTGAAAGAATTTAGACAAGTGGGCTTACCCCACTTTGGCATCAGCTCTTTGGTTGTTGTTGAACGTGAGTGGCTCATGCTGCAGATGCCCTGGTTTTCTGGTGCCCCCTCTTCCAGGGGTGTGTTCCCATGCAGATCTCTTCATCACACAGTTGGTGGGGCTGACCGAGGTTTTCTTTCATGTTGAAGGCAAAGTTAAAACGACCACTTTACCAGAAATGGTATCTAGTTCCTGCCCAGAACAGGATGCTTCCAATTTCCACATTAATTTCCTTCCTCCTTTTCACGTGGACCAAGTCAGTTCGACAGCTTGAGTTTGTCAATCTAATTAAATGTCATGGGGAAACAAAATAGTTGTTTTCTTGAACTCCCTACTTTGTTTATTGCACACAAAATAAGACAGGAAGGAGGCATTTTAAGCAGGGGACATAGAATGGACAAGACCTGAGCTGAAGGTGGATGACCAAAACAAGTGAGCTCTTTTCCAGCAACCGGGGTTCCCTGGAGCTTCAAGAATGCAGACCCAGAATGAAGGAATATCCTGGGGCTGAGTGGGATGGGACCCGTTAACTGGGCCTGGATGTTGACCCCACCATCCGTCTTGGGTAATGGTGGCAGTGTGGCCAACTTGATCAAGGCGGCCCGTCCAGACCCCTGGCTCAGCCCGCTTCCCGTCCGGCTGAGGAGTTGGGCTCAGAGAGTGAAGGTGCTTGCTGTGAATAGCAGTGGGGCTTGGAGGTACAGATGCCCTCGTGAAGGTTCTGCTCATGAGGTCCCCTCAGTTCTGTGTTTGCAGGCCTTTTTCTCATGAGAGGACATGGTTTGTAGGCCCTGTGGGAGAGATTGCCATGCCGAGGGGCCACCACTGGACTGTTGACAGCCAGGAGTCTGGGGCAGTGGTTCAGTCCATTAATACCCAGGCAGATACTCACTTTGGAAACCAAAGACTAATGGATAGATGAGTCAGCTTGCTTTCCTAAACTGCTTACATTTTTCAGTGTTCTTTAATGTTCTTGATGGCTATCTTAAACTAGGTATAGTAAGCTACTGTAACAGACTTTGACAGTGGTTTAAAGGAGAGTGCACCTTATCTTAGCACTTTCTTTCTAAAATTGAGGTATAATTTACACATGGCAAAATGTGCCCCTTTTAGTGCATAGCTCTGAGCATTTTGGCAAGTGCATACAGCCGTGTAACTACTACCACAGTCCAGATTTGGGACAGTCCACCACCCTTGTACTTTCCTGTGCCCCTGCCTCTTGGCGCCCACTCCTCCGGGCCCATGGACACTACTGGTCACTTTGGTTCCCATGGTTACGTCTCATCCAGGACTTATGTAAATGACTCATCCCGTACGTAGCCTTGAACCTGGTACATGGAGAGATACCCTTGTGTGTGAACGGTTTGCCCTCCTCTCTGCCAAGCAGCCCCCTGCAGTCCAGGGGAGCTGTGTGTCCGTCCTTCTGGGGAGATGCATTTGGGTTGTGCCCCTCACAGAGCTTTTGCAGGGGTGGTTCATAAGGGTGGCAGATGGGGGCCTCTGCTTCTTGTGCTCACTTGGGGGCCTGGGCAGCTTCCCTCCTATCATTCTGCAGACTTTTTGAAGCCTGTATCTATGTGAGTGACAGCTGAGAGACCAGCATATTTGCTGGAGCAGAGTGGACAACATAGGGATCCCCAGGGCAAGACGGCAAGGCAGCCACACCACACACCACCTCTGTTCCCATTTCACCTGGGGGTCTAAGTCAGGGGTCTGCCTCTGGCTGCAGGGAGGGGAGGCATGTGTCTAAGAAGGGAAGAAGGGTGACTGGCAATCTGCATGTAACGTAGCGTGAGCCCCATCCAGGAAGGGGACCGGTGGGCAGCATGTCTTCCCCAGCCCAGGTAACAAGGGACATGAACCGGGCAGTTGCTGGAAGACCCTCTCCACTTGCCACGATCGGGCATCTTGTTCAGGCCTCGGTGGTTTCCTTTGTGCTCTGTGGTCCCTGACTTTCCCCTTTGGAGCATTTTCTTGCCGTTTTCCTCCCTGGCCACTTCAGCAGTGCCTTTTGGGGAGGGTAGGGCAGGCCTTCAAAGGATTTGTACAAGTGTAACAGCCTGTTCCTCAGGTGCACTTTTTGGAGCCTGATCGTTTCATTAGGGATTAAATAGTCACAGGTGTTTGTAGGTTAGATTTCCACCCCACCCCTACCCCCCAGAAACCAAAAAAAACCTGTTAGTCTTTTGGTTTCATTGTTCTAGTTTGTAATATGTACTGATAACTACACTCATTATTTTTTGGGTGTAGTTCTTAGCCTGCTTTATCTTTGGCTCCCCCTTTCTTAACGTCCGTAGTTCCCACCTTGAAGACATCTGAAGCCCTAGTTTCTGGTGGGGAGCAGGCACCTTTGGTTGCATCTTCTGGGCTGGCTGAGAAGACTTAGCAGGAGGCTTTTTACCAGCAGTTTAGGGATGTAGCAGTGGTTAGCCGTTGTCTGTAATTTATGTCCAATAGCGTGAGGTCTGTGTGGTGTGCTGGAGGCAGTCAGTGAGCAGTGTGTTTCTGAGGAGAGGTGGCTGGTGTACAGAGGAGACGTACGTCACCGTTTTGTTGACTTGTGTACTCCTGCTGCTGGATGATCTTGGACGAGTCACTGTCTGCACAGCAGTTGCTCCGCCACATTGGGAAAAGTAAGGTGCACCAGTCACGTTGCCTGACTTGGTGGAGCAGTGAGGGTGAGGAAGCCCTGGGTTTGCCCCTCTGTACCTCCCTGCCCAGCTCCGCTCCCAGCAACGTGCAGTATGAGGTTTTTCCCAGTGGCCGTGAAGTGCTCATTGAGTGCGTAGCAATGCGGCAAGTCATGGAATGCGTAATTCAGTACCTCTGTTCACAATTTTCTTTTTTTAATTTTAGAAAGAAAGAACTTTCAGCCACCAAGAAAGACCGTGTGACTCATTGTCTGACAATATGTGAAAACATAGTGGCTCAATCTCTCAGGTAATTATACTTTGCACTTCTAGTGAAAAGAAATTGATGTATTTTCATTCTCTACCTTCCCAGTTGTTTTAAGCCTTTAAAAGACCTTTTCCCACCCTGGCCAGGTGGCTCGGTAGGTTGTAACATTGTCCCATGCACCAACTGAACTGTAGGTTCCATCCCTGGTTGGGGTGCATACAGGAGGCTGTGGGGTGTGGGAGATCCCCTGGTGCCATGAGTGAAATGAGCCTTCCCAGGCAGCTCATGCTGTGGGAGAGAAGGCTGACCCGTGTCTGATTGACAAAGGCCTCACTGGCCCGCTGCCAAAGGTTTTTACTGATCACGCAGGGTTGGGGATGCACACCACAAATCATGATCACAGAAGAGTACGCAGGAAAGGGAGTTAAGTTTAGATAACAATAGAAGGAATGCAACCATTTGCTTCAGGCTATGGTCTGTTAGACAAGGTGACTTCAAGGACTCCAGGTGGCCCAGAGAATTTTAGGGAGAGTGAGATTACATGTGGGTTAAGGTTTAACGTCTACTGCTGACGCAGTACACAAGTCAAGGAAGGTTAGCTCACAGGGCAGGCTTCAAAGGATGTATGGAATATTCTCAAGGCCAGATTTATACCTGGGGGCACCCCGTTGGAGCACTGGAGCCTGTATGCACCCAGCTTTGTCAGGTCTTACAGGCTTGGCCTGGCCTGTGCGGGGCTCCATACCGCAACAGGAGGCAACTGCTTGATGTTTCTTTCTCACATGATGTTTCTCCCCCCACTTCTCTCTAAAAATCAGTAAGCATACCTTCGGGTGAAGACACAAAGGGTGAAGAGACCCTCCATACCCCACTGTCTGTGCTGGGCCGTCTGGGCCTGGAGTGAGCACCGTTCCCCTCTCTAGGTGCGCAGACAGCAGCCTATCCCAGTGAGGTCTCGGGGCTGCAGGGTGGTATTTAGTTGGCATCCTTGGCGGCTGTAATTGTTTAAAAATCATCTGTTAGTTCACATTATTTGTAATTGGAACCACATGAGCCTGCCCGGTGACTATTTTATTGATTAGCTTTCTTTGTCCCTGGGCTGCCCCCTTTGGCCCTGCAAGAACGCAAGAGCTGCAGTGGTGCTGTGGGGTCGTGCGGCAGTGGACTGTAGGTCCGCTCCCCCTGCTCAGTCTTCTGGATGAGGTAGCACCTGTTTTGCAGCTTCTTTGCTGATTCTCCTTGTTCTCTTTGCTTTTGATGATCTTTCCAACTACTGTCCCTAGTAGGGGTGGACGAGCAGTATTTCGGGCCTGCTCCTAAGGCTGAGCAGGGGACAGATACACCTATGATTTCTGGGTTTTGTTATCCAGATGGGCTGTGTGAAATACTTAACCTCCTTGCTTTTCTTTTCCTTGGAATAAATAATTCATGTTATTCTCCTGCTGGAAGAGCTCTTTTGATAATGTTTCAGAAAATGTCCTAAGAATAATCATCTTGATTTTAGTACTAGGTTGTATGGATGTTAAAGGGGCCAGAGGGGATTATGAACAACTGTGTGCCGATAGACTTGACGAGTTAGATGAATTGGGTACGTTTCGTGAAAGTACTTCCTAAACTCACAAGAAATAGATAACCTGATTGCCTCTGTTACCTACTAAGTTAACACTTAAAAATCTGTATTTGATTTTTTGTTGGAGATGTTCTAAGCATGACTAAAAATGATCTTTTTTTAAAAATTGGGCTACATGTGACAAATACCATCATGTATGTTTGAGGTACCCGGTGTGTCAGTCTGATGTGTTGATCCAGTGCAGTATGATTATTCCGCAGAAGCAGTGGGCACTTTTGTCATAGGGCTGCGAGTGACCAACCCTTACTATGTTGAGACAGTAAAGATGTGGTCCTCAGCAATGCTGTGGTTTATTGCAGTGTTGGGACTGTAACCTCCCCTGTTGTGCCTCCAGGGTCCCCTTATCTACTAGGAGTAAGTGAACCCACCTCAGCTGTGAATTCGATGAAGTCTAATGACAAAAAAAGTGCTTCTGATGGAAAGTTTGTGCCTGAATTGAGGTGTGAAAAGATCATGTTATAGCAATTTATTCATGTTGGTTACAGATTGAAATATTACGTATTTTTGATGTATTGGGTTAAGTGAAAGGAAGTATTAAAGTGATTTTCCCCGTTTCTTTGGATTTCTGGTGTGTCTGTAAGAAAGTAGGAAATGGCCTTTGCTGCCCACATGGTCTTTTTGTGGCCAGCCCTGCTCTGAGCAGGTTCATGAGCAGCCCCTCCTCATCGGTCCCTCCTCCGCAGCTGTGTCCTCGGCGAGGTGCCCCGCGTGCTGTTGAGTGCACGTGTTGCTTCTGGTATCTGTGCTGAGGTCATGGCTAACGCAGTCCTTGGCTTTCTGCTCCGAGCCCCGACTGGCGGAGAGAGCAGGGTGGGCACTCTTGACTGAGGCTGGGAAATGGCCATTGGATTTGAGTATCTGGGGGACAGGTGCATCATTCAGGGCTGCGTTGGTGGCTGGCTACACTTCCCAGTGCTGTGACCTCAGTGTCATGGCTATGGCCCCTCCACTTCATGTCTTGGCTGCGTTTAGCCAACTGGGCTGTGACCGGCTACCATAGCCTGGCTGCCGTTTGGCTGCCGTCACAGTCACATCCGCCTGTGGTGAGAGACCGTTGGACCGTGGGACCTCCGCAGAGAAAGCAGGATTCAAAGGAAATAGAAGCGTTGTGTGGGTATACTGATTCAGGGGAGCAAGGAAGTCATAGGTGACAGCCTGGATAGAACTAGACAGACACTATTACGCTAAGTGAAATAAACCAGGTGGTGAGAGACAGAGCTCATATGACCTCACATGTAACTGGACCTAAATATGATCTCACCTATAACTGGACTCTAAGGAATAAGATAAAGAGCAAAATAGACCAGAGGCACAGAAACAAGGAATAGACTGGTAGCTGTCAGGGTGGGGAAGGGTGGGTCTGGTTGGAAGAAGGTGAAGGGACTAGACAAAGAATGCACATGCATCTCTGGCGGGTGGACAGTGGTGTGGGAATTGGCTGGAAAGGGGGGCTGGGGGTGGAAATGGGACAAGTGTAATAACGTAAATAATACAAAATGAAAAGAATGTTGCAAGTAAGAGTGAATTGTTGGCAAAAAGCACATGGCTGTCTGGGATTTAAGCCTCCCAAGCAGTGTCTTACTTATTTATTTTTATTTATTAAAAACTTAAAAGGATCTTATTTAATTAAATTACTTATTTTAGATTTTATGTATTATTTTTAGAGAGAGAGGGGAAGGGAGAGAGGCAGAGAGGGAGAGAGACATCCATGTATGGTTGCCTTTCACCTTTCTCCAGCCATGGACCTGGCTGGAGACCTGGCTTGCAACCTGGTTATGTGCCTTGACTGGGAATTGAACCGGTGATCTTTGGGTTTGCAGGCTGGCGCCTATCCACTGAGCCACCAGCCAGGGCCCAAGCAGTGTGTTTTTCAAAAATTGAGTTAAAATACACAAATATCAGTGTCTTTTTAAAAGACTTAATTACAACTTAAAAAATTGAGGTTTGGCTTACAAGTACACCTCTTAAAAAGAAAGTATGAAACTTTAGGGTTTTTTTTTTTTTTAACATTTTATTTATTATTTCCAGAGATAGAGGAAGGCAGAGAGGGAGAGAAACGTCAATGTATGGTTGCTTTTCACCTGCCTCCAGCTACAGACCTGGCTGGAGACTTGGCTTGCAACCTGGTTATGTGCCCTGGCTGGGAATTGAACCAGTGACTTCTGGGTTCACAGGCTGGCACCTTATCCACTGTGCTACCCACCAAGGCTAAAACTTTTGTTTTGTTTTGTTCTGTTTTTGATTTATTTATTATTTCCAGAGAGAGGGGAAGGGAGAGAGGCTGAGACAGAGAGAAACTCCAATGTAGGGTTGCTTTTCACCTCCCTCCAGTTGGGGACCTGGCTTGCAACCTAGTTACGTGCCCTGGCTGGGAAATGAATCAGTGACTTTTGGGTTCTCAGGCTGGCACCTATCCACTGCACCACCAGCCAGGGCTAAAAGTTTACTTTTAAATTTACAGAGAAATTACAGAGCCACCCGAGTTTCATGTACCCCACTCTTCACATTCTAATTATTGTGGTCCTTATTTCCTCATTAATGAATTAATGTGATAGGCGGTTAATCTACGTCATTCCGATTTCTGCTCCAGAATCCCAGGCAGGACACCAGACACCATGCTGCCTTTCATTGTCATGTTTTCTATGGATCTTCTTGGCTGTGACGGTCTCTTCTTCTTTCACTTAGAAATTCTCCAGAGTTCCAGAAACTTCTGGGCATTGCTATGGAACTTTTTCTGCTGTGCAGTGATGATGCAGAGTCCGATGTCAGGATGGTGGCTGATGAGTGCCTCAACAAAGTCATCAAAGTAAGAGCTCTGGGGCCGGTTCTCTGAGCCGTGACCCTTTGGTTTTGAATAGTGTGGTCCCTCACGCTCTGCACCTGTGGCCTCTAGTGTGTGGCTGCAGGTGTCCCTGCCACGTGTGTGGGAACTGTCTGCCCCTCACTGTGCAGAGTGTGGGTCAGGCTGGGTGCTCTTGGGGGATATCAGTACAGCCCCCGCCTTCTGTTGGGCAGGACCTCTGAAATCAGCTGTGCTACCTGTAGTGTCCTGTGCTCCTCTGCCCCATGAGAGCAGGGCAGGCAGTGCTGTTTGCCGTCAGAATGGGACATGGCATAGGGTCAGCTGGGGTTGGTGTACCTGAGCGATGGAGAGGGCTCCAGGAAGGGTGTGAGCCAGAAAGCTGAAGCCACCAGGTGACAGGCGAGGTGGGAGAGCAGGGGACACACTTCTTCTGCTGTCATTTCCTGATGTGGAGTTTGTGCCCAGCCACGTGGCCTTCATCTTCTGTCCCCTTTTCTGCTTTCTGCTACTATGGGCGATAGAGTCTTTCTTCCATAAAAATTATTTTCTTTTTTATTAAGATTTTATTTACTATTTTTAGGGAGAGGAGAAGGGAAAAAGGCAGAGAGGGAGAGAGACATTAATGTATGTTTGCCTTTCACCTGCCTCTAGCTACAGACCTGGCTGGAGACCTGGTTTGCAACTTGGGTATGTGCCCTGACTGGGAATCGAACCAGCGACCTTTGGGTTTGCTGGCCAGTGCCAGTCCACTGAGCCACTAGCCAGGGTGTTACCCCTGAAATTTAGGTGGGCTTTGAGAAGTGGCTATGCTTTGTTTTCCAGGAATGTCCTCTTCCTAGTGATAGGTACTTGCTGAATGAACATAGGTTGGGTGACTTATTTCGATTCTCATTAGGGTCTTGAACACAAAACTGTCCTTTGGCATCTTCCCAAGGGCTTTCTGTAGAAAGCGCTCACATTTTACATTGGCCAAGAAATCCTCCTTCCTTCCTCCTTCACAGTCCAGCCTTGCTAAGGCAGATGGCCGCTGCCCGTGTTTCAGGAGGTACGGCGTGGCTGCCAGGCAGATAGAGCAAAGGCGGGTTTGGAGTGAGGCAGCCCTGCCTTGGCATCTTGCCCCTGCCCTTGCTGGCCAAACAGTTTTGGGAATTGTTAGTTGGTGAGCCCCTGGATCCTTGACTGTAAAGGAAATTGGATAGGCTTTTATGCTGTGCTTCGTTGTGTGCATGTGTGTGTTGTGTGCTGTATATGTACATGCATGCTGTGTGCACACATTTGTGGTGTGTGCATGTGCCCATGGGTGCTGTGCATGCCTGTGTTCATAAGCCTGTGTGTTCTGTGTTTGAGCGTGTGCTGTGTGCATGCACCTATGTGTATGAGCATGTGTGTACAAGATGCAGTCACGTATGTGATGTGCTGGGTATCACCTTCCAGCCACTTCCTGGTCCTCACAGTGCTAAGTAGCATCCTGATTAACATTGAGTCTTACATGTGAACCAGCTGCCCTTTCTCAGTTGCATGGAATCTGTGGTGCCCCGGTGCCCAGGGACCATTCCCTCCGACAGCACTGTTTCCTGGCTGGCCATGCCTTCCAGGCTTCAGAGGCTGGCTGGCATCTCTGTAGCCACAGGGCTCTAGCTTCCTGTGTGGGAGCAGCCTTAGGGAGGTCCTCCTTCACCCTCAGGTGGTCACTGGCCTTCCTCCATGTGCCTCCCTGCTTTGCCTCGTGTCCTGCCTTCCACACAGGGCCATGGCCAGTAGCCATTTAACCCTGCAGTCCATGCCTGAGGGTCTCCTGGTGACACTTACATGTGCACAGGTCCTATCGCATGTTTGTGGACTGCTAGTTCAGTTACACTTCCTTCTTCCCAGGCTTGACTATCCTTGTTGCTTTATTATCCTGCTGGTAGGACCAGGCTGGGCAGCTTCTGATACTTCATTTCTTCAACTTTGATCCTTAGAGTGAGAAAACCTAGAGAGGGCACCCAAAGTTGCCTTGGTTCATGGCAAGAGGGTGGAGAATGATACAACCCCAAATGCTCTGATGGTGGTCATTTTACATATGAGCTTCCTTCCATCTGAAGTCCGTCTTCTTCAGAGACCTGCTTCCGAGAGCCGGACAGGGTAGTGTGCTGTGTACTCGGGGACCCTGGCCATGACTCTAGATTGTAGCTTTAGGTCCCAGGTTCTCTTCCGGTCCATGACCCACTTCGTTCCCATTTCCCCTTTTCTGTGTCTGGTCTCCCAAAGAGGCCAGCATCTCCTGTTGTGACCCTGAACCTCACCTAAGATGAGGCCAGTTGCTCCCAACTGCTCCTTTCTGCCTAATGCCAGGCATGGGCGGCACTAGGCTGTGCTCATGCTGGCTCCCGGCCAGCAGTGGGGCCTGGACCTGGCCAGGTTCGCACTCCCTGTGGCAAAGGAGGGATGGGCTTGGGAGAACATGGATGGCCTAGGCCCAGTGTCAGGGACAGACATGCAGGAGCCAGCCCTGAACTTCTGTCTTCTAGTAAGTATTGTGCTATGCTTAGGATGATGAGGTCCAGGCTCTGCATAGTCCAGGCCTTGGGCACACTTTGCTGTTCATTTCTGTAGGAAAGAGCCCTGGGGACCCAGGACAGCCTAACGGTGGGCTTTGTCCCCACTGTGCACAGGCTATGAGGCAGTTGCAGGGACAAGGGCCCTTGCTGCAGCGGGTAAGCCCCAGGTTCTGGGAGAGGTGGGCATCTGGTGTGGCAGTCAAGAAGCTAAGGAGCTTCTGTCCAGGGGAGGGGGTGGGTACTAGGTGGGCCAGGAGATTCAAGGCCGCCTTAACCACTGGATAGTCCAGCCTCTAGGGTGCCAGAGAGCCTCTGCCAGCTCGGGGTGGGGGAGTCCCCAGTATGGGGCACTGAGTGCCAGTTCAGGGGGTTTGTACTGGATTTGGTGGAGAATGGACAGCTCTCGAGGGTTGCTGACGTGCTTAGAGACATCTGGTGGTGGGACGGGACATCTGGTAGCAACGGAACCCCGCCTGGGAGTGGGGAGAGGCCCTGTGCCAAGAATCCTCAGGCAGTGGGTGGTCCAGGGAGGGGGCTCAGGGCCTGGACCTTGGTGCGGCCCTTGGGGTGGGGTAGGAGCTGTACTGTGAGGGACCTGAGGCTCCCAGCTGGCTCCGGGCTCCAGGGCGTCTCTGGGGCTGTGGGACTGGGAGCATCTGGGCAGTGGGAGGACAGGCCTTCAGAAAGGACGTGGGTCGCATGGGCTCTTGATCTGGGAGTCGCACCTGGACCTCAGGGCCTTGCCTGTGTGATCACCCAACTGAGCGCACTTGAACGAGAAGAAAAACCTTCCAGGGTTTTCTTCACTCCTTGGCTATTGAGTTGTTCAGTTAAGAGCTTAGAATGAATTTGAACCATCTGCCATTTAACTTTGATGTTATGTAGCATTTTATTGTAATAAAAGTTCAATTCTTTCTCCTCCATTTTTACCGAAGTGAAGCATCTGAGTGTAGTTTACCCTATAACTTCCTGCGTGTATGTTCTCTTTTCCTTAACAAGTAGGTTCTTAGTTTCGTAGCTGTTAAATTCTACTTTGCCTTTTCACTTTCTTTATCGCTGCCAGTGACCTGTGTTCTCCCTGAACCGCTCTCCTGTATTCTGTTGTAGGCGCTGATGGACTCTAGCCTTCCGAGGCTGCAGTTAGAACTCTACAAAGAGATAAAAAAGGTAGGCCTTTATTTCCTGTGATTTCAAAGAACAGTACTGTTTCACTGCGTCGAATAGTTTACGTGAAATTTTATCCTATGTTTAATAGGTAAAAATGTTATAAGAAAAAGCTACTTGGTAAAGTATACTTGATTGTTTTACTTTCCTCTCCAAGGTTGCTCTTCATTACTTATTAGATGACGTGGGAATTTAAAATGGTAACTTAATTGTATTTCTTTATAATTAGGCTCCCTAAACCATAAAATTCTCAAGTAAACATTTAAGTGGCCTTTTCTCTAAAAACAGAAGTTAACAATGATGAAAATGCTTTTGTTTATATGAAGTCCTCTTGGTGGCTAGTGTCTATGACTTAAAAAAATTTTTTTTGTTTCATTTATGGTATTTTGTTTGCTTGTGTTTTTGAGAAAGAGAGGAAGGGAATCAGGGAGAAAGAGAGACGTAGATTTGTTGTTCCACTGGTTGATGCATCATTAGTTGATCCCTGTATGTGCCCTGACTGAGGATCAAACCTGCAACCTTGGTGTGAGGGGAAGACGCTCTAACCAGCTGGGCCACCTGGCCCGGGCATGTCTGACTGTTCAGTGTAACACACGGCTCGTTGAATCACCCAGAACGGTGCTCCTCGGAGCCTGCGTGCTGCCCTGTGGAGGTTTGCGGAGCTGGCGCACCTGGTTCGGCCGCAAAAATGCAGGTACGGTGTGCCCTCCGGGTTACTATTCGGTAATTATTGCGGTGGAGGGTCAGCTCCTGCAGGTTCCTTATGTCTCAGCTCAGATGTCACTTCTTCAGACATCTTTCCTGTGCACCCTGTCTAACATGGCCCCCTCTGTCCTGCCAAATCCGAGTTGATGTTGCCATGTTTGTTTTTCCTTCCTGGCACTTACGTTCTCAGAAATATTCCCTCACACTTGATCGGTGTGCTTGTTCCTTCCACCTCCCCTCCCCCAAGGCTGGGACACAGCAGGGTCTTTCCTGTCGTCCTCTGCTGTAGCCCAATGCCAATAGCAGTGTCTGCACTGGTCACAGCCCAGAAGGTGCTGGTCAGATGGCTGGAGGCCAGGCCTCAGGCTCATTATTGCTCGCTGTAGGAAATAGACACCTTCATCTGTGACACAGATCAAAGATGTGGACATTGCGCTGTGAATAGAGATTTGACTAACCGAAACAGTTCTGTGTAATGGATTGGAGAACGAAAGAAGGACCACAGATTTCAATTGCATTCTTGTGTCTTTGTCCTTAACTGGCAAAATGTACATAGACCCTCGGCCTTTCCCCTGAGGGACTGTTGGAGTAACCAGACCTTCACTGTGAATACTTAGCGATGATTTATTCCAGTGCATTTGAGTTTAATAAGAATCTCATCATGTGGCTGTGGAGATTCAATCACTAAGAAAAATTCTCTTTATGTAACCTTTGGCTTTTACTATTCTTATTCTGAAAAATTTATGTTTCTAAAGTAATACATCCTCAGTTATGCACATAGCAGCCAAGGGACCTTAAGAAAAGACAGTCCACCTGGAGCTTTGCATTTAACTTAGGCCCAGGGGGATCTTGCCCCAGGGGCCCTCTCCCCTCAGACGTTCTTTGTTGACTCATGAGCCGGATTTTACTTCTTTAAAAAGTCAGGGTTTTTTTTCTTCTTGATTTATTTTTTCCCCCTCAGGTCTATGCAAAAAAGCCATTTTCTTAGAAAGGTGGGCCTCACTTCCCTAATGTTGTCCTGGGCACGGACCTCCTCCTAGTGGCCTGTCTGTGGACCAGAGGACACGGCCATGGTCCATACATTGGTCCAAGGCTCCTCCGGCCTGTGACCTGCCCCCTTCCTACAAGGTTGGCCTCTTCTCTCGAGTCAGACCATATCTCCAAGGCCTTACTTAGCTGCAGCACTTAGAAATGTGTTTTGTAATGCTTTTCCAAGAAAGCGTTATTCTCATTTCTTTTATTTTTAAAGTGGTCTTATATTATCTATTATTTTCTAATTTAAAATATGAGCGTTGTAATAACGATTGTAATTTACTGCAAGACATTTTTTAAATGAGCTTTGGAGAGTCCTCGGAGGGTGAGGGTCTCCCTTCACTTGGGCTGCCTTTGCAGTTTGCCCTCCTGCTCGTGTCGCCGGGTCTGCCCCCCGCAGGGAGGGGCTCTTTTCTGGCTGGCGGGAAACCAACTGCTCGCGTCTCATTCACGTGGACTTGGGAGAATAATCCCTGTGCCTCTCACGCCCGCAGGCCTTACTTGGTGAACCTTTTGCCTTGCCTGACTCGGATAAGCAAGAGACCTGAGGAATCTGTTCAGGAGACCTTGGCTGCTGCTATACCCAAAATCATGGCTTCATTTGGCAATTTCGCAAATGACAATGAAATTAAGGTAGGATGCTCCCTCAAGTCACAAACCCATGAGTGAGACTGGTGGAGAGTCAGGGCCGTCGGACAGGCTGCTGCTCATTCAAGAGCGCTTCTAACTTAGCCTGAGCTCTGCGGGGCCCACTGAGAGCTGCTTCCCCACCTGTTCTTACTGTGGGCACCGGGTTGAACAGGGGCAGTGTATCCACACAGATTCGAGGTGCTGTTCCTGAGCAGAGTGGGGTAGGAGGCACACGGTTGGCTCCTTATGCTGGTCACGGCGAGGTGGGGAGAGGCAGCCATCGGGGCCTGCAGGTGGGACTGCTCGCTGAGTGCCCTGCAGCTCTCGGGGGTCCTGTGACTTCCTGTTTGTTTTGTGCCTCCAGCAAGCTGCCTTCAGACCAGCTCTGCTGCTCAGTTCGCGATGCCCAGGAACTGTGGCCCCTCTTGTGGTCTGGGGGTGACTGAGCCATAACCTCCTGCTTCGTGGCTCAGTCAGTCCTGCGTTAGTATTTCCCTCCATTTTTCTAAATAACATGCTTATGTGGCTAGCTTTGGACTATTTACTGAGGAAGAGATGAATTTTAGCTCCTACCCTCTCCTGTTTTTTAGCCATAGCTTCCTTAGTGTGTATATTGTGCCTTTGTCAGTGGTCACGGCTGGTTAAGTCTGTCTCGTGGTTACATTGTTTTGTATAACCTTCAGGTTTATCTGCAGGTAACAGTTGCCTTGTTTTCATTTGCTTGTTACTCTTTGGTATTTTGCACCTGTGAGCAGCTTCCTGAAATGTGTCTCCGTGGTGCCCACAGATAGATCCTGTATTGGATTGTTCTCCAACTAGAATTATCCACCTCAGCTTGTGCGGTGACATGCTCCAGTCTAGCCAAGGTGCCTTCCAGACCGTGGCATGGTCTTCACCCAGGGCTTTCCGTGCTGCCACCCAGGAGCACCTTGGGCTGCTCTGCTGTTGGACGCTGGCCCAGCGCCTGGGTGCCTGTTCTCTCCTTCCAGGCTCGTGACCTCGTTCGGTCTCCGTGCTTCCTGCCACAGCTTCTACCTGGTGTCCTCGGCTTTGGGGGCTTTGGACCTGAGAAGGCCCCCTGAGCTCTCAGATTCAGTTTTAGTAACTCTTGTGAACCACTCAGGTTCACAGTGCGCTGACACTTAATGATAATGCTTAACTTCCCACGTACTTAACATTGTAATGTACTGTTTCAGTGATATGTTCACATATACTTGCTCTCAAAGGAGTTCTTTAAGATGCTGATACTGTTCTTCGGAGCTGAAGACGTTTGTCAGATCTAAGTTGACAAGGTGGCATCTCTGGGGAGGACCGGGGGTCTCCTGTGATCCTGCATGTGGTCTTCTACCCCTCTGGTCCCAGAGGCCTAGCTTGTAGGTTCACTGGGAGCTGGTGAACCTCCTGAGAACCAAGGCTGCTATCCCCTGTCAGGGAGAAACCTGTTCGTAAGCCTCACACCGGTCTGTTGGCTGGCTGCCCATTTGCCTGCAGTTACTCCTACGGCAGGGCCCCAGTGGCGTCTGGCCCCAGTCACCCGCGCCAGCATACGCTGGCCAGAAACTGGGACAGTTCGTTGCTCTGAGCACAGATTAGAACCATGGGAAATGGATGCTCTTTGGCACATTGTCACCAAATGAATGCATCCAGAGGGTCACCTCTCCTGTCCTGCTGCTGTTTGTTGAGGCTTCAGTGGCCACAATTAGAATTATAACGCCCACATTGGGGTTATTCTGAAGGTCCAGTGAAAAGGTCTTTTGTTCCCTGATTTATTTTTTAAAAATTTTAAATTTTAATAATTATACTCTTATTTTTGTCCCCCTTCGACCACCTAGCATCCCCTACCTGTTCCTTCAATTCCCCCACCATTGTTGATGTTCATGTCTCACTCACGGAAGTTCTGTGATCACTCCATTCCTGTGCTGCCCCTTCCATGCCCGGGCTGCTCTTCCTGCCCATCTGCACTTGTTAGTCCTCAGCTCGTCACCCCGTCCCACACCCCGTCTGCCGACCGTCAGAATGCTCTCGGTGTCTGCGATTCCGACTCTCTTCTTGCTTGCTTAGTTGTGTTTTAGATTAAATTGTGGATACATATGTGTTTATTGCCATTTTATTGTTTGTAATTTTGACTTTCTTAAATAAGTCCCTCTAACATTTCATGTAATAATGGCTTGGTGATGATGAACTCCTTTAGCTTTACCTTACCTGGGAAGCACTTTGTCTGCCCTTCCATTCTGAATGACAGCTTTGCTGCAAAGAGTCATCTTGGTTGTAGGTCCTTGCTCTTCATCACTTTGAAATATTTCTTGCCAGTCTCTTCTTGCCTGCAAAGTTTCTTTTGAGAAATCAACTGGTAATCTTATAGGAACCCCTTTGTAGGTAACTCTTTTCTTTTCTTTTGATGCTTTTAAGAGTCTCTCTGTCTTTAACCTTTGGCATTTTGATTTTGATGTGTCTTGGAGTTCTCTTACTTGGGTTCCTCTTACTTGGACTATATGTGCTTCCTGGACTTGTATGTCTATTTCCTTCACCAAGTTTTCTTTCATTATTTTTTTAAATAGGTTTGCAATTTCTTGCCTTTTCTCTTCTCCTTCTGGCACCCCTATGATGGGACTGTTGAAATGCTTGAAGTTGTCCCAGAGGCTGCTTACACCATCCTCATTTTTTTGGATTCTTTTTTCTTTTTGTTCTGGTTGGTTGGTTTTTACTTCCTTAAGTTCCAGATCATTGATGTGATTCTTAGCTTCATCCACTTTACTCTTGATTCCATATACATTTTTATTTCAGTTAGTATGTCCTTCGTTTTTTTCTGGATCTGTTTTATGCTGCTGAGGTCCTCACTAAGTTCCTTCATCATCCTTATAACCAATATTTTGAACTCTGCATCTGATAGATTGCTTAGATCCATTTAGTTTACTTCTTTTTCTGGAGTTCTGATCTATTCTTCCATTTGGGCCATGTTTCTTTGTCTCCTTATTTTGGCAGCCTCCCTGTGTTTGTTTCTATGTATTAGGTACAGCTGCTTTGACTCCGTATCTTTGCAGTGTGGCCTCATGTACTAGGTGTCCTGTAGGGTCCAGTGGCACAGCCTCCCCGGTCACCCAAGCTGGGTACCTCAGAGTGTGCCCTTCATGTGGGCTGAGTACACCCTCCTCTTGTAGTTGAACCTTTTTGCTGTTGGCAGGTCAATGGGAGGGATTTGCCCAGGCCAGTCAGCTGCAAGGACTGGCTGAGACCACTGACCACCAGCCTCCGCCCTCCGAGGGGATCAGCTGTGCAGGGGCAGGTGGTAGTGCTCAGATGTGGTCTGTAGCTGCCCACTGGGTGCCCCGGCCCTGGGGTTTCCTGGGTGGTTAAGGCCAAGGCCAACCCCCACCTGTTTTACCTGGGGCTCCCCTGCCTGAGCCATAAAGCAATCTGAGAGGCTGCTACTTGTGCTGGGCTTGGAGATTCCCAGGTGAAGCCAAGCTGTGGACCTAGGCGGCTGCTGCTGGGGCGGGGTCTGGGGCCCACTGAGGCAGCTGTTGCTAGTTTGAGAGTTGGGTGGGGCAGAGTCTCTGGGGGTCTCCAAGGCAGGTCAGTGTTAGCCAGGTTGATGGAGTCTCAGAAGTGACACCATCCTCCTGGCTCTTGGGGGGAGGGTTTAGAAAAGGGACAGTGGCCTGTGCTGACCTTGATGCCTACACCTCAGTGCCTCCCTGTGCGCCACGGGAGCCTTTCCAGCCGCTGCCCAGTGCTGGAGCTCAGAGGGAGGGAATCCGAGTAGGCAAGTCCGTGTGCGGGTCTTTAAGAGGAGCTGCTTGGGGCTCCAGAAGTTTCTTCCACCAACTCAATGCCCTGCTGGTTTCTGCAGCCAGAAGTGTGGGGACTTATCTTCCTGGCACTTAACCCTGTGCTGGGGGCCTGGTGTGGAGCTGGGACTCCTTGCTCCCAGGATACTCATGAATTTCTATCCACCACATGTGGATGAGGAACCTATCAGTTCTATGTCTGTGCCCCTGCTACCCATTTGGGTGGATGTGGTTTCTTTAATTCTGTAGTTGTCAGACTATTCACCTTGATTTCTGCCAGTTGTGGCTGATGGTGGTTTTATATTTCTGCTGAAATTTTGCTGGGGCTATGTGAGGACACAAGCTGTGTTGACCCACATTGCCGTCTTGCCTGAAAGTTATTCCCTCATCTTTTAGAACAGTGTGGGTCATGTGCTGTCACCTCTGTGCCGTCACCGAGGCTGCACACGTGTTAGCTATCTCTGAGGCTGAACGTGATGCAGCTGGCCAGTGTTCCTTTCTCTTTGACTTCCTCGTTGGTCATTTTTTAAATTGCATTCATTTTACGTAGTCTATTTTCTGATCCTGTCCCGAAATACCATGGGGACCGCTCTTCCAGAGCCAAGACTTTCCCAAGACCCTGCTTGCACTTTATAAAGGCAGTAAATGGACTATACATACTTGCAAACTACTCTGAAATACCTCAAATTTGAGTGTGTTCATTCATCTTAAGAAAGCCTGGAATTGTTGATGATTCATCTCTGCAAGGATTTGGAGCAAGTCAAGTTTTATGAAATGCATGGTAAGCTTCATTGAGCTTTCTCTTCCAATTGTGTGGGCTTCTGTTTCTGCAGGTTCTGTTAAAGGCTTTTGTAGCAAATCTGAAGTCAAGCTCCCCGACCGTCCGGCGGACGGCAGCGAGCTGTGCCGCGAGCATCTGCCAGCACTCCAGGAGGACGCAGTACTTCTACAGCTGGCTGCTCAGCGCGCTCTTAGGTAGGTGCAGGCGGGCGCGGGTTTTGCCGTGTGGGAGAACCTCCAGCGCTTACTAGAGGCAGGCCTCTGAAGTCGGGCAGGCCCTTGGGCCCTCGCCGACTGGGAAACGTGAGCTCGGCTGGGGTTGCTGCGAGCCCGTGTAGGGTCCGTGTGAGGGCCGGGAAGGGCTGCTCCTCTGTAGAAGTGGGGGCAGGGGTGGGGCCGGTGCGTCACCCCACCCCTTCCTGGGCCTGGCCCTCCAGGCTGCACAGTGGCTGTGGGTTTGAGCACAGGGAGTACCTTTGGGCCTCTTCTGAGCCTGAGCACCCTGTAGTTCTCCTCACGGTGTGGGTCTGCTCAGTTTCTGTGTGGAGGGGTAACTGCAAATGGACACCAGCCAGTGTCACAGTGGCATAAGGACATTTGTCATGAAAGAGCTGCCTGACTTCACTGTGAAGGCTGCACAATTCTAAGGAAGGAAGGCCACCCTTTGGGGCTCCTCCTGGATTGTAGCTCCGTGGAGAGACTCGTGTGTTTCTTCACATTGATGTCTGCGCTGTCTTGGCCCTCACTGGCAGCCTCAGGGTTAGGTTCCACTCTGGACCTCTTCCCTTTCACACACTGACCCCGACACTCCTGACAGCAAGCCTGGTGGCAGGAACCTTGTGCTGCCTTCTAGGTCTGCTGGCTCCTGCTGCAGAGGAGCACCCGCCACTCCTGGTCCTCGGGGTGCTGCTCGCATTGCGGTGCTTGGTGCCCTTGCTGCAGCAGCAGGTCCAGGACACCAGCCTGAAAGGCAGCTTCGGGGTCACACGGAAGGAGATGGAAGTGTCTCCCTCAACAGAGCAGCTGGTGCAGGTAGGAGCCCCTGGTTCACTCTAGAGTGGGCACAGAAATGACTGACTCAGGAGTGTGGGTTGTTGGGAAGGGAGCCACAGAAAGGGTTAAGAGTGAATGCTCTGGAACCAGGGCAGCTGGTTGGGGCCCAAGTTATGCCCCGAGCACATGACTTCCAGTCACGCCTGAGGGAAATGCAGGTAAGTGTCACAAGGGACCAGAGCAGTCCTTAAGCCCTGCAGCCCCTCCTAGGCCAGAGGGTGCTGCCCTCAGCATCTAAGACCAGTGCCCAGGAAACGTGTGTCTGTTCCATAACATTCATCAGGAGCCTGTTTAATCCTGTGTTAGCGCACATGTGATACATGCCATGTTCTCATTTAGTTTTTAGACTGAACTTCTAGGCCAGTTACGAATGACTAAGTGGTTACATGTGTGAACCGGAGCAGTGTGAATTAGTGGTGTTGCTGACAGCATTTGGGAGGGCAGGTGAGGTGGTGGTGGTAGGTTGGCTCTTACATCCTCATTTTACGTGGCAGTAGTATGTTCACCATAGGCAGCTTCAGGAATCTGGAAGCTGCTCACCCACGCTGGGCCGCATGCTTTCCCTGTGGTGGCGGGAAGGTGGCCGCGTGCCTGCATTTTCCACTGAAACTAACGGGCAGAGACGAGAAGGGCCGAGGTGCCTGTGCTGGCAGACCCGTGACCTGGAGTGAGGGAGGCTCCCTGCACAGAACTGAAAAGTAACGTTTGCAAGTTTCTGCCTCGGGGAGTTTTGTATTGTACCTCTATGTGGCTCTCTTTTTAACCTCCTGTTCCTTTTATGGTGGAAAAGACAAGGCTACCTAACAGCAAGTAAACACACAGAGCACCAAGTAATTTTGAAATTCAGATGAATCATGAATCATTTTGTATATACACGTCTGCCTGAAATCACATAATTATACTATAAAATTATTTATCTGAAGTTCAGATTTCAGTGGGCGCTCTCTGTTTTATCTGGCAACTCTTATTAAATGGGAAAAGAATAAGTTCATCATCTTGATGTAAAAAGGTACCATATTAAAGGCACTGGTCAAGTTTGACCTGACCCACTAAAGGAGCTCCTTCTGGGCGGCATTGGTGCCCACAGTTTATGCTTGTGGCACGTGTGTCAGAGGTGCTGCTGCAGACTGAGCTTCCTTCCTTCTCCTGCAGCAGCCACCCCCTTCCGTGATGTGGGGTTTCATTTGTGCACCTTTTGCTTTTGAGGTCATGTTCTCCTTTCTTTTTTTCATTTTTTTCTTTTTTAAAAGATTTTATTTTTAGAGAGAAGGGCAGGGAGGAAGAAAGAAAGGGGAAGAAACATTAATGTATGGTTGCCTTTCACTTGCCTCCAGTTGGGGACCTGGCTGGAGACCTGGCTTGCAACCTGGTTAGGTACCCTGGCTGGGAATCGAACTGATGACCTTTGGATTCACAGGCCAGTGCCTATCCACCAGCCAGGGCCTCTCCTTTTTTTAATGAGTTAATGTCACAGTCGAAGGAATTGCCGGAATTTAGAAAACCACATGGAAGCTAATGGTCATGCTGGTAGAAATGACAGAGACATTTTTAGGGACAGAGAAGTTCAGGCACACATTTTGCCAATGTAAGGCTATGCGAAACAAAAAGTGACACCCAGTATCTGTTTGAAATCTGTGACAACAGCACTGTTTTCTTCTTCTAGGTTTATGAGCTGACCTTGCGTTATGCACAGCACCCAGACCACAATGTGGTGACCGGAGCTTTGGAGCTCCTACAACAGCTCCTCAGGACCCCACCCCCCGAGCTCCTGCGGGCCCTGACCGTGCCAGGTGGCCTGGTGAAGCTCAGTGTCCCCAGCCGGGAGCCTGGCAGTCGGAGCCGCAGCGGCAGTATTGTGGAGCTGATAGGTGAGCTCTGCACACGAGGCCCTGGTCATGGGCTCCCACTGCGGAGTTCTGGGCTGAGCCCCCAGCAGCCCAGAGCCTTACCAGATGTGCATTGAGGGGTTGCCACACTTTACAGATGAAACTAAATTGTGGAAGGTGAGGTATAGCATGGGGTTGCACTCTCACTCGGTTGCCTCCATGTGGCCTTTCGCTGCCAAGTGAAATGTCAGGGAGAGCACTTCCAGGACCTGCCCACCCCTCCTGTCTCTTCGCCAGAGATGGGATCTTCCTGGGACTATAGTTTCTTTCTGCCCCCTGGGTCCCTGTGTGTTGCCCTGACCCTGACCTTAGCAAAGCATCCCAGTCCTGACTGGCCCCTTCTTGTCTGCCCTGTCTCTACTCCTCACTGTGCTTTGGGGACTGGGCCCTATGCCTTCCCCCACTGCTGCTGCCCATGGACAACTGTTTTTCTGCAGACTGCGGGAGCAGTCTGGCATGGAGATGCCCCCAGGGGCTGGGATAGATGGGGGCCCTGCGTCTCAGCCTCTAGAGCCGAGTCTGGTGCAGAAGAGGCTTCTGTAGCCCTGGCCTCTCCTTGGGCTCACCGTTCACAGCTGGTTTAGTGCAGAAGGGTGTGTTGGGGCCTAGACTCTTAGCATCCACTGGCTGCGCAGCTCCTGTTAACTTCTCTGAGTGCTGCTCTGCTTCCTGCAGTGTTTGCCTGAACCAGGAGTGGGAGGTGGCCATGTGCCTGCACCCCGTCTTTCTTGCCTAGGAATTGTCTTCCTTGGGGACGCACCTTACAAACAATTGCCCAGATACTCAGAAATGAAGATTCGTTTCCAATGACGAAGTAACCTGAGGCTTGTGATGTTTTTAATTTGGCATTTTAAATGCACTCTATGAGCCCTTTTGATATTTTAGGTCCTATCTTCAGGACTATGTATTTGAGAAGAAATGTAAATTTCATGTCAGAATTAAAGCATAGTAGTATGGTGATTAAGCACTGTGTGCGTACATATGTTTACATGTTCTCTGGCTTTACCATTGAGTTAAGCTTTTTAAAGATTTTTAAAATTTCTTCTAAATTTCAGCTGCTCATTATCTTACTTTCTTTTGTCCTTTTTGTGTGTGTGTGATTTACAGCTGGAGGTTCTTCATGCAGCCCTGTCCTTTCAAGAAAACAGAAAGGTGATTATTTCAGAAATCAGAGCCTGGAACCCTGCTGACTTTCCGGTGTCCCTATGATGCTGTCCGCTGTGCCTGCCCCTCATTCTCACGGAGGGGTTGCGTGGGTGTAGCTGGAGTGTTCTGAGCCCAACCGGGTGGCTGTGTCTGAGAGAGAAATGCTTTGTTACACCTTTGTGACGCACTCAGTCACGGGTCAGCGTACTTTCTGGGCAGTGCCCAGTGGTGTGTAGTTTAGCCCCGAGGGCCTTGCCGCTGCCTGTGTGACTGGTGACTGTTCTGCGGGAGGGAGGTGGCACATGTCAGGCCAGCCAGTAGGCGGGTGGGTGTGCCTGCCTCTGCGCCAGGGAGCACGTCATGTTTTATAAAAGCAACTTATCTTCCCAGTCACTTTTATTTAGTATTAGGAATAACATTTGCTAATTATTAATTTCACTTGGATGTGGTTATCATTTTTCAGCTGTATTTGGCTTTGTATAGGCCAAAGTGCTCTTATACAATGAATTATTCTCGTGCAATACCAGTATTTTTCCAGTTGATTTCCACAGAAAGTAAGTGCAGTTGTGTTTTACTTTGGAATCTTAAAAAGACTTAGTTCTTTTTAGTTTCAGGGCACTGACATAGAGCGTGCGGCTCTTTTCGGAGCCGGGAGCTGGGTGTTTGCTCAGAGCCGGGTGCTTGCGGTTGCGGCGCATGTGCCCTGCACAGCAGCGGTGTTGCAGCCTGGGCTGAGTTCAGTGGCGCCCTCCCAGAGCGGAGAAGCCGTAATATTTGGGCCCCCCACGTGGGATACTTAGTCAAAACCGGTGTTGCCTCGAACGCTGCCATTGTTCGAAAGCCAAAGGCCACCAGAAAAAGTTGCCTCTGAGTTCTTCACTGGGAGGGCCTCGGGCAGGGCCGTTGCCCAGTGCTCACCGCGTCTGTCTCTCCGCCTCCTTCAGCCATGATGAAAAGGGGGCTGTGTCCATGGCTGATGGAACTGTTCTGCTTTCTTCTGGCTACGACATGGGATGTGTCCTCAATCTCTTTTTAATTTTTTCAGCATTCGTTGTTCTGCTGTTTTTTCATTTATAACTGTGGTTTCCAACTTTCCTACTGTTCTCTCAAACTTGTTCTTTCAACTCAAGTCTGCCACTATACGAGAGAGGAAAGTGGAGGGACTGTAGGATGTGGGATCAGGTGAGGCCAGGTGTGGGGGGCTTGCTCCCCTCGGAAGGGCCCCGGCAACCTCTGCAAACTGCTGGTTGCAGGGGCGGGCTGCACCCTTTAACTCACAGGCTCACGGGGTGGAAGTCTTGGCTTTCTCAAGGGTGACGGCTGGCTCTGGAATGAAGGGTGCTATGATCTACTAGAGGAGCTGAGTCGTTTCATCTAAATTGTTGGTTTCCTTTGCCTTTTTTTTTTTTTTAACTGCCTTTAATGTCACATCAGTATTGATTTTTGGAGGCTGTCACACCTATGATCTGTTTTTTGAAGATCGGTGAAATTCTGAATTAGAAGTTGCCAATAATTATTTTGTTATTGTCGTTTAATGACATGGATGTGTAATGTAACTATTAGATTTAATGAGCCCAGTTAAGTCATGTTAAGACTTGTATTCTTCTTTTCTTCTTAATGTAGCATGGAAACAATAAGCTGTAAAATGTAGTTTTTGAAATTTGCAAAAGATGAAATATTATTCTAACCATCCAGATTGTACAGTGCTTGGTTTCTGATTGTTAACCTTACAATCTAGCAAATAAAAAAATAATAACAGAGCCCTGCCTGGTAGCACAGTGGATAAGGCGCCAGCCTGCGAGCCCAAAGGTTGCAGGTTCGATTCCCCAGCCAGGGCACATAACAAGGTTGCAAGCCAGGTCTCCGGTCAGGTCCGTGGCTGGAGGCATGTGAAAGGCAACCATACAGTGATGTCTTCCCCCTCTCTGCCTCTCTGCCTCTCTCCCTTCCTCTCTCCCTGAAAATAATGAATAAAATATTTAAAAAATAATAACGTAAAAGTGACCTTGAAGTATAAATGTTCTATAGTACATAAATTTGGTATGCTGCCGTAGCTATGACAGGGATATCCTGAGGCTAATAACTGGTTCCAGCCTTAATGGACCACTTTAAGGTTAAAAAACAATATTAATTATTTAACATTAACAGTAACCTCAGCCAATAAATATTTATAAGTTATTAAAATGCTTTGCAGTACCATTTGCGAGTCCTTGCTTTAAACATTTTTTTGCATAGAAGTTTATTGATTTTAATATAACACTGTAATACCTCTGTATTCTTTGTGCTTAGCACTCTAGCAGCACAAAAATACTACATCTAATGATAAATTGTGTAAGAGGGTGAATAAAATAATGCTTGGTTAGTCCACTTAGACTGGGCATTGATTTGGTCTTTCCAGTCCCCCTTCAGCAAGCTTACGAGAGCTCTTGCTGCGTCCTTTCCTAGGGAAGGTGCTCCTGGGAGAAGCGGCTGCCTTGGAGGATGACTCGGAGCGGAGGGCGGAGGACAGCAGCCCAGTCTTTGCAGGTCGGTAGCTCCGGGCAGCGAAGCCATCCTGCCTGTGGGGAGCCCACTCACGCACGCTGCACAGCTAAGGCACCAGTAATTGGGTTAAGTGAGGTGGATTGGGCTGTATAATACTGTTCAAAAGAGCACATTACTTAGGAAAGAAAATCCGAATAATCCCAGTGGTGGTTATTTATTTCTTCATTTATTTTACAAAGTAGAAATTGATTTACTAATTACAAAAAGAAAGTGAAAGCCATAGAATTGTAGCCATAATGATAAAGCTCAGGTGCTCTCTGTCGCAGTAACTTTCAGGAGTGACCTGTGCTAACAGTTGGGTACACAGGTCTGTGTAGAAGGTACCCAGTCTCATGTAATATGAAAAATAGAAGTATTCGTTGAAGAAAATACAAGAAACATTGTATGTAAGGCAATTACACCTCAGTCCCCTTCAAAGGAGGCACCTTGTTACCTCACACAGTTCTCCCAGTCGCCATCACCTGCCCCATTATAGCTTCCTGAATCTCATTGGTCTGAAATCTCTTCTTTTCCAAAGGTGATTGTAGCTTTGGGAAAAGCCAGAAGTCTCAGGGTACCAAATCTAGGTTGTGGTGGGTCTGGGCCACTGGGGTGATGGGATGTTTTCAAAACACTCTACACAAGACATGGTGCATGAGCAGGTGTGTTGTGATGAAGCTGCCAATCACTAGTTGCCCACAGCTGCAGCCTTCGAGTCACCTGAATGGTTTCCATAGAAGAACGTTACAGATTCATTGCTGTACTCAGTTATTTTGGGCGTGACGGCCACACAGTACATACACATGCTGACTCAGTAGCATCTACCAACCCCACTGACTAGTACAGTGAAGTCATCATGGTTCATGCATGTGCGTTCCAGTCCACACTCCTAGCTGCCAGGTTACATTGATGTCATAGAAACCGTTCTCTTTTATATTAACAATGGCTGGGCTCTTTCTGGACAGACTTCGTAGATCTTTGTAGTGGTTTTATGTAGTGTTTCTTTCTATGGGAATTTAAAAACTAAAAGGGGACAAAGTGGTGCATATTTACGCTACAGGAGACTAGCAGCAGCTTAGGGGTCTTGAACAAGGTCTGGGAAGAAGGAAAGCCTGCCTCAGAGTGAAAGGGAGTTGATCCTTGTCACTTCTGATCATGGCTTGCCCAGAGCACTGGGTGTGTACGAGCACGGCTCTGCCCGCCTGCAAGCTGCCCGCGGGCTGCAGGTTTCCGTGTGCCCTGAGCAAAGGCTGCCGCCGCTGTGGAGACCTTGAGGGGCAACGCTTGCGGGTGCACCCCAGGTTTGCAGTGGGATACCTGTTGGCAGTGTTCCCAGCACTGCCTAGGCATCTACTGCTGACCCTTCTGTTGTTACCCCGTGGTAATGTGTGCAAGGTCACCGAGCAGCACATTGGAAAGCAACTCTGGCCATGTTTGAAGGATGCCCTAGTATCTTGCTTTTGAAATATCCTAGTTTGTGTTTTCACTGTATTTCAGGGTTTTTGCAGTAGAAACAGTGACAGTGAATTGTAGGGTATTTTGCAAACATCTGATCCCTGTGGAGTGTTTTCCTCGGCTCTTTGAGGAATGAGTGTTTCTTTGTTCTTCACCCTCAGTGAAGGGCGAGATCTGTGGGGAGCTGTCTGCCTCTTCTGGGCTCTCCACTCCCGGCTCTGCCAGCTCAGCTTCTGCCTCCACCAGCCACGACATCATCACTGAGCAGCCCCGGGCACAGCACACGCTGCAGCCGGACTCGGTGGACATGATGGGCACTACCGCCGATGGGGATGAGGAGGACATCTTGAGTCAGAGCTCCAGCCAGATCAGTGGTGTCCCATCTGACCCCACCATGGACCTGAATGAGGGGACCCAGGCCTCCTCCCCTGTCAGTGACAGCTCTCAGACCACCACCGAGGGGCCGGATTCAGCCGTGACCCCCTCAGACAGCTCCGAGATTGTAAGTGGTGAAGCGGTGCCCTGGCTTCTACGGTAGGCAGGGGGAGTCTTCCCTGGAGGCCCCCTCAGAGCCCTGAGAGCAGTGCAGTGGGCAGCAGCCCAGCTCCAGCTCCTGAGTGGAGAGCCTACCCCTCCTGATACCTGCCCTGAGGGAGATGGCACTTTCGTGGTGAAGATAGAGGTCACAGATTAGTTGATGGTATGGACTCTGCCAAAATTGAGCGCATTTAAATTTTGTTATTGTTGTTTTGTTTTTCCAAAGATTCCATCCATTATCTTTAGAGAGAAGGGAAGGAAGGGAGGAAGAAAGGGAGAGAGACATCCATGTATGGTTGCCTCTCACCTGCCTCCAGCTATGGACCTGGCTGGAGACCTGGCTAGCAACCTGGTTCTGTGCCCTGACTGGGAATCGAACCAGCAACACTTGGGTTCACAGGCTGGTGCCAATCCACTGAGCCATAAACCAGGGCTGAATTATTTAAGAACTAGTTGGGCAGAGATTAAAATCATTAAAAAAAAAAAATCTTTAGCCCTGGCTGGTGGCACAGTTGATAAGGCGCTGACCTACAAACCCACAGGCTGCTGGTTCGATTCCCAGCCAGGGCAAATAACCAGGTTGCAAGCCAGGTCTCTAGCTGGAGGCAGGTGAAAGGCAACCATACATTGATGTCTTTCTCCCTCTCTGCCTCTCTCCCTTCCCCTTTCTCTAAAAATAATGAATAAAATCTTAAAAAATAATCTTTAAGGAACTTAACACATTTGCGGGTTTAATGCAATGTGATTAGTAACATTAAGACTGTGTTACTTTAAAAAAGAAGACTGTTAATACTTTTTGACTTTTTCTAAAAATATTTGCAACATATTCCATCTTATAGAGCATGGATTTGAGTCCCTCTGACCTCCGAGTTAGCACAGTGTGCGCTGTGGACAAATGAGCATGACCGTCCTAGTAACGCTTTGTTCACGAGCCCAGGTGATGGGCCAGGTTTGCCTGCCCGTTCCACAGTGTGTGCTTGTTGAGGGGCGGTCACGAGCCAGTAACCCGGCCTCAAGTAAGCCGCTGCGTGGTAAGCACTGTAGGGAGAAATGAGCACATTGAAGCGGGTAGGGAATTTCTGCCCAGGACAGCTCAGTGTGGAGCCGCAGGTTTGGCTCAGGGGGCCCACCAGGATGGGAATGGGGGCTCTACCGGTTGGCCATGCAGCCTGGAATAGGTACGGCCCCCTTACCCGCTCTGCTGTGCTGGTGCTCGGGGACTGGAGGTTCTGGTGTCATGCGGGGACAGCCCCTCCCCTGCCCGGTGCATGCCCTTCGGAACGTGCTGCTTTTTATGATGCTGGGACTTCTCCTTTTAATCTGCTTTTGTTTCGTTTTTGGTAAACTAATCTGGAGGATGGAGAGTGGAGGAAACAATGATCATGTACTTTGATTTTTAAAAACTTTTCATTAGCCCTGGCTGGTGCAGCTCAGTGGATTGCAGCCCAGAGGCAACTGATCAATCTACATGTCTCTCACACAGTGCTGTTTCCCTCCCTCTCTTTCTCCCTCCCTTCCCCACTCTCTAAAAATAAATAAACTTCAAAAAAATTAAAAATCTCAACGGGAAGGAGATTTGGAATGATTTTTTAAAAATCAGTTTAATTCAGTAATGACAGCAATACCAGAGGGCTCAGCCATCCATCCGCCTTTCAGGCCCGTTGTGTGGGGTTTCAAGGAGCAGCGGGTGGCATGTGGGGCGGTGCAGACGGTCGCCCGGCTGGGGGCCCCGTGCACGAAGCATCACGTGCGGCTCTGGGCCGGCCTAGCCCTGGCACCTCGGAGATGCCCCGCTGCGTCGTGAGGGTTTTGTGTGAAGGTTTTCCCTCATTTTTGGCTTACTGTAAAACTTGCTTATGAAGACACACATTGTGTTTGGACATTTTAAAATATATACCAGAACGATCCCAAATTGGAAATATTTTGGAATTTTTAGAGGTAAAGCTTTTTATAATGCAGCAGTCATATGGTCAGTGAGCTCTTGAGGTTCTTGCACGGGTACCTGTGTGTGTCTGCGGGGCGGCCTCTCTGTGAGCACGCCGCATGTGCCGGTCACGGTTCCTCCCCTGCCCTTCGTGCTGAGGACCTGTCCCTGGGGCTACTCTTCTGAACCTCACGGTCCCCTTTTGAACCGTGCAGGTGCTCGACGGTGCTGACGGCCAGTGCTCAGGGATGCCGCTCGGGCCGCCGCTGGATGAGGAGGAGGGAGAGGAGCCCCCAGGCCTCCTTCCCGACGAAGACGTGGATGCCTTTCCAGGCTGCTCAGTGGGTAGGAGTCTGGGTCCGTGCCCTGCCCCGCGGGCTCCTTTGCAGGCAGCCTTCGCTCTGCCTCAGCCTCCAGGAGGGAAGTTCGTAAGTGTGTTCTGAGTTGGAAATGAGGAAGACCAATTGAGGAGTGATCGACTTTTTTCTTCATCTGTCTTCCTTTTAGGTTGACTCCGTGTAAATGTATGTCTTTGTATTTTAACCAGAAACTTGTCACTCAACCTGATTCCTCTTGTTTTCAGAAGCCCTTCGGCAAACACACTTATTGGAGGGAGTGGGCCACAGCAGGCAGCCCTCTGACCACAGCGTGGACAGATTTGTGCTGAGGGACGAGGCCGTGGACCCAGCAGATCAACAGAACAAGGTAAGAGCTTCGGGCCGGGCAATGCTGTGGGCTCCTGAGTGTGTAGGCCACTCCGCGCTGTCTGCCCCTGTGTGGGGGCTTTCCCACGCCAAGCTCTGCTTGCTGCTTCCTGTGTACAGGGGCCTTCCCGGGCCTGCTCTTCCTCCTGCCTCTGCAGGCACCCCCAGGCCGTGCGAGCTGCTGAGTCTCTGGCCCCCTCGAGGGCCTCCCCAGACTGGCTGTCTGCCTCCCCCAGCTTCTGGAGTCATTCAGTTGAGGGTCTGCATGGCCTTGCAGCATTTCTTATTCTGGTTCCGTTGAATTGATTAACTTGTTTGTTTATTGGAGTAAAATACACGTAACATAAAATCTGCCAGTTCAGTGCTTTAAGTGCATTCACGCTATTGTGACCATCACCACATCCTTTCCAGAGCTTTCTCATCTTCCCAAACTGAAACTTTGTCCTCATTAATCAAAACTACCCCCGCTCCCCCTGGCCCTGGCACCCATGTTCTACTTTTTGTCCCTGGGAATTTGACTCCTCTAGGGGCCTCATGTGAGTAGAATCACAGTGTTTGTCCTTCCACGTGCCTGGCTTATTTCACTCTGCATAATGTCCCCCAGAGTCTTTCATGTTGCAGCAGATGTCAGGATTTCCTTCCTTTTAAAGACTGAATAACCTTCCATTGTATGGAGAGACCACATTTTGTTTTTCCCCCCATCCAACCGATGGGCACTTGGGTTATCCCACCACCTGGCTGTTGCCAGTAATGCTGCTGTGAACATGGGGGTGCAGAGATCCTGATTTCAGTCCCAGCTGTGGGGGGGCTACTATCCTCCAGTTAATTCTAAATTCTTCAGGGCAAGAACATGTCCTTCTCGAGTGTTTCTCTCAGGCCCTGAGCACCATGCTGCCTCCCTCTCAGCCTGGGTTTCCCCAGCTTTCCTCCCTGTCTGTCCTACTGATGGGGGCTCATGCAGTACTTGCCCAGCAGCTGTCCTCTCCGGTGGGGCCTCCCTGCACACAGGCTCATCCCTTCCACAACACAGGCCTGTGTCGAGCTGCCTTTTCCCATGCGCAGTCGCCCCACCGTGGTCTGCAAGGCAGGTATCTATGTATCCCAGCACTTGGCCCTGTTGCTGCCAGGAACTCTGCTAGAGTTCCCTGCTGGAGTTGAATGAGCTAATGGGCGAGTGTGTTCTCTGGGTATCAGACTAGCAAGTGTCAGTTTCTCTGTTCTAGCCTTGCCGGATCAAAGGTGACATTGGACAGTCCACTGATGATGACTCTGTCCCCCTGGTCCATTGTGTCCGCCTTTTATCGGCGTCATTCTTGCTGACTGGGGAAAAGAATGGTGAGTGTGGGAGCATGGGGGCCGCGCGTGCGCCGGGTTCGGAGCCAGCGGGTGAGCAGCTCTGCCTGCGTCCGCAGCGGAGGGGATCGAGTCGGGCAGCGGGAGTGCTGGAACGCATGCCTGACGGAGGGTGAGGGAGGACGGGGCAGCCGCTCTAGCGGGTCTGCTTTTGCTTGTTTGGAGACTAAATGTTTGCAGCCGCGAAGCCTAAGGTGACCCAGGTGGTTTCGTTGCAGTGTTGGTTCCGGATCGGGACGTGCGGGTCAGCGTGAAGGCGCTGGCGCTCAGCTGTGTGGGAGCCGCCGTGGCCCTTCACCCCGAGTCTGTCTTCAGCAAGCTCTATAAGGCCCCTCCGGACACCGAGGAGCAGGCTGGTACGTGTGCCTCGTTCCTGTGTGTGATTGTTAGTGTGAAACTTGCACATCGCCTTGGCAGTTTAGTTGTAGGGCAGTTTCTTGAGTTAGCCAGGGCATTTGAACTATGTCATAGCTGTCCCTGTGGCACACAGATGTGACCGTTGTGGCTTTTTGGGTACCCTGCCTATGCGATGTTTAGTTGGACTACACAAAAGAAAGCAATAGAATTCTGGGAATGTAAGATCCAGTTGCTTGCATGATGGATTTTTACCAAAAGCACAAATTCTACATAATGAAAATTTATGCCACGGTCCCATCTGAGCCAGGTCAGGCGCTCATACTCAGACACATGGGGCCTGAGAGTGGCTGAGGCCACAGCTGGTCCCCGCAGCACATGTAGGGGTGCAGCACATTACAGAGGGAGTGGGGGGGGGCTGCACTTCAGGGTTCCCCCTCTTCCTTCGGGTGAGGGGGGCAGACTTGTGCCTTTGATTTTATGTTAGGTAAATGGGGACTTGTTTAAGTGTTCCTAACCTTTTTTGAAGTAAAAATTGGAATGTTGCTCATTGCTGACAACCTGGAGTTGTCACCTGTTGTGTTGAGTGATTTCAGGAATGTTCTGAATCTAGATCCTTAAAACTCCAAACCACTTTCACCGCAGCTGGTTATTTTCTTCCCCCAGCGTCTGGGCAGCAGTGCATCTCGGACGTCTTAAACTACATCGATCACGGCGACCCACAGGTCCGAGGAGCCTCGGCCATTCTCTGTGGGACTCTCCTCAGTGCCATCCTCAGCCGCTCCCGCTTCCAGGGCGGGCATTGGATGAGTTCGGTGCGCACTCTGACAGGTAATGGCCAGTTTTGAGGGTTGCCCTTTTTGAGTATCATTGCCAAGTTCAAGGTTACAGGGAGGCGTCTGTTGCTTGCTTTCTGGTCAGGGAGTACGTTTTCTCTGGTGGACTGCGTCCCTCTGCTGCAAAAAACCTTGAAGGATGAATCTTCCGTTACTTGCAAGTTGGCGTGTTCAGCTGTGCGGGTGAGCATTGCAGAACTTGCTTCTTTGAGTGTGGGCACCTTTACCATTCCTGCAATTGAAGTACTAATCTGTCCATTCTGAAGCTTTAAACAATAATAAACATCTGTGTATTCACTACTTAGCTTAGAAGCCATTGCCGTGGAGTTAAGGTTTATTATTTTTTCGACTTTATAATTTCTTAAAGATTTTATATATTACTTTCAGAGAGAGTGTTAGGGAGAGAGGCAGAGAGGGAGAGAGACATCCATGTGTGGTTGCTTTTCACCTGCCTCCAGCTACAGACCTGGCTGGAGACCGACTTGCAACCTGGTTCTGTGCCCTGGCTGGGAATCAAACCAGTGACCTTTGGGGAGTTAAGGTTTAATAGACTTTTGTTTAAGTTTTGATTCTCAGAATAGTTTTTGAAATGTCCCTTTTCCTACTTAGAAATAGGTCTGGCTAATATTAAGTGTCATACCTGTTGAATTAAAAAGGCTAAGAGTCAGGGTGGGGCCCAGAGGAAATTCGTCACCTCTGCAGTGTTGGTGGCATAGCCCCTACGTGCCACCTGGGTCATGAAGCCCTCCGGACAGTCATCAGCCAGGAACCCAGTAAAGACTGGAAACCCAAAGCCTGTCATTGTCCATGTGGATGATGCCTTCCCCTTTTAGATCCATACGGCCTGGCCGGCATTGTGCCGCAGTCTCCAGTGTTTAACAAGTTTCAGTTGAGCACAAGGAGGCGTGTGGGCAGCAGGTCCAGTTGTTTGCCTCGTTTCAGCCTGCGAGTGCAGAGGCCCGTGTGTGCTGGGGGTACGGAGATTTGCGCGGCCCCGGAAGCCCTGCCCTTTACCCTGGTGCTGAGGTGGCTTTAGAAGCAGCAGGCTGATGTGGCCTGGTCTCTCTCCTTGCCGCTGATAAGCGTTCTTAAGATGGGTGTTTTGGAGGAGAGACCACCACCAAGTTAGAAATGGGAGTAAGAAATTAAATTAGGTGACAGGAATCCACTTGGAACCTCAGTTTCCTGGGGTCAAGCACATATGGTAGATACCTCTGCGACATCGGGGACAAGCATGGACGAGGGATGTGAGTGGCTGTGTGGATGCCATCTCAGCGCCCTTGCTTTTCAGCACTGCATCATGAGCCTCTGCAGCAGTAGCTACAGTGACTTGGGGCTGCAGCTGATCACTGACCTGCTGGGCCTGAGGAGCAACTCCTACTGGCTGGTGAGGACGGAGCTGCTGGAGACTCTGGCTGAGGTCGACTTCAGGTGTGTGCGTGCGTTTTACTGTCGGGAGTCCTAGCTGCACAGGCTCTGAACTGAGCATGGGAGCCTGAGTGGCTTGATGCAGGTAGCGATGGTCACGGGGAGACCCCAGGTGGTGAGCGTCGCCAGGTAACCTGTACAGCAGGTAACAGGTTTTTGTAGCCAGCAGTGCTCTGCTTGTGCCCCGTTCCAGAGACTGCTGGGTGCAGCAGAGGAGTGGGTCTGCCGGTCCTGGCGGTGAAGGGCTCTGGGTGGTGGGTGTGAGCTCAGACTTCGGAAGCCTGTAGCTTACGTGAGGTCCGCTTCCTCTGGATGAGCACGTGCTCATCACCATGCTGAACTTGGTTCCTATAGCTGGTCTGCATTTTGTCATGCTGCAGTTTTTCATTGTCCTGGACTGAGTTTTGGTTCGAGTTGTTTTCTTCAGAAGGGAGATTTTCCTTTAATACCCAGAGCTTGGAAACGGTGTTTATAGAGGCTGGTTGTATGCCGTTCCGTGCTGGCCACCCTCCCCGGGGTGTGAGCTTGTAGCCTGAGTGTCAGGGATTGTCTCACCTGCACCCCACAGAGGGGACTGGGAACACAGGGAGGGGCTCCTCCTGGGCACCGCCCATGGGCAGGTGCAGCCCTCCGCCCACAGGTGCTCTGCCTTCTGCGCGAATGTTTGATCTCAATGTGCAGGGCACTTGAAGTCTTTCCAAATGATACACGTTTGTATTTATTTAGAAGAAAAGCAGTTTTCTCAGTTCACTTGCTTAACAGGCAGTTCTGTAACCTGGGAGTTCTTTCCATCACTTTAAGTCCATGCTGCCCCCTGGTGTCCCAGGTGCCTGGACTGACCCACGGTGTGTGTGTCAGCAGTGTCCTGCAGGCCGCAGAGGTGCTTGTGGGGCAGGGAGCTGCTTCATTGTGAACTGTGTTCTCTCGTTAGGTTGGTGAGCTTTCTGGAAGCAAAGGCAGAGCACCTTCACAGAGGGGCGCACCACTACACCGGGGTAAGCAGTGGGCGTTGCGGCGCCACAGCGCCACGCAGCCTCCGCCGATGTCTGTCCTGGCGTGGCCGCGAGCTGCGCGTGTGCTGCTCAGGTTCGCTTCTGCTTGTGCGCAAGTGGTGATTGTGTGGCGAGAACTCACGGCTGGTGGTCTTAAGTCTTCCTCACTGGTTTTCCAAAATACCAAGAATTTACCTAAATGCAGAGATTATGCCTCTTTTCCTTCTTCTTTCCAAAGCTTTTGAAACTGCAAGAACGAGTGCTCCACAACGTGGTCATCTGTTTGCTTGGGGACGAAGACCCCAGGGTGCGACATGTTGCTGCCACCTCATTAGTGAGGTATTGGACCAGTCATCTTTCCTCTTCGTCCCTTTTTTTTTTTTTTGCTGAAAGCACAAAATGTTATGAGGATGGGAACAGAGAACATTAGAGGCTGCAGGGCAGCATCCTGGATGTTTTCTGGTCACTTCCAGCCACTGCTTGCTGGCTGAACTGTCAAAAAAGAGGTGGTTCACGGAGGTGACAGAGCAGCACAGGGCAGCCTCCGACTGCAGCGCACTCGCTGTCCATGTGAGTACAGAGCCGCACGCCGGAGAACGTGCAGGCACCGTCAGCACTGCCCAGTGATCGCTGCTGTCAGTAGTTCGCGGTGTGCCACAGATACAAGTACCTTTTTCACAACTGGGACAAAACACACATGCAGTTTTATAATCTACAAATTTCCACCTAACATTAGCAGTTTCCCGTTATCAAATTCTCTTCTAAAGGAGAAACTTTTTTAAAGAGACTTTATTATTTTTAGAGAGAGGGGAAGGGAGAGAGACAGAGAGGAAGAGAGACATCCATGTATGGTTGCCTTTCATCTGCCTCCAGCTACAGACCTGGCGGGAGACCTGGCTTGCAGCCTGGTTATGTGCCTTGGCTGGAAATCGAACCAGCAACCTTTGGGTTCGCAGGCCATTGTCTTATCTATGAAAGAGAAATTTTAATTAGTTCTATGTTTTACTCTGTGGCTTTGATAAGCACTTGTCTTTGATTTAAATAATGAATAATGCTCCAGTCATCATTGTTACATAATAAATTTTTATGTGTAATTATTTTCCTTTAAATTCATCTTGGAAGTTGTATTACTAAGATTAGCTCTTTATATTTTTTTAAGAGTTAAGAGCTTTTGAATTATAATTTAAATCCTTAAAATGCACGTATTTTAGGTATCCAACTAAGTGATTTTCTGTGCATTTGCAGACTGAGCCTAACTGCGCTCAGTTTGTAGAGCATTCCCAGCGTCCATAGCAAGCCCTGTGCCCATTGGCACCTTCCCAGTGCCCACCTGCAGCCTTGCAGTCAAGAATGTACTGCTTGTCTCCAGAGATGCGCCCATTTTGGACAGTCTCCCTAAGTAGGATCATACAGTAGATGGGCTTTTCTCCTGACCTCCCTCACTTAGTTTTTGAGGATCAGCGTGTTGGGGCTGGCACCAGGGGTCTGTTTCCTCCCTTGCTGAAGAGGTGGTGTCATCCTGTTGCTGTGATGGGGTCATGCAGGTACCCAGATGTGGCTCTGTCAGGGCTTTGGTGCTAACTGAAGGGACAGCCCTCTTCTGGAACGTGCCGCCACCAGGCTATGCCTGGGCACGATCCTGCTCACCAGATAGGTAATTTCAGAAAACGTTATGCATGTGTCCATTGTTGAGGCAGAAATTTATATATTTATTTTTTAAGATTTTTATGTGATTTTAAGACGGGAAGGGAGGGAGAGAAACACTGATGTCAGAGAGAAAGAGGAACATCAATTGGTTGCCTTCTCATACATACCCTGTGGGTCAAACCCACAACTTCTTAGTCTATAGGATGACACCCCAGCCAACTGAGCCCTACCAGCCAGGGTCCAAGGTTGTTTCTTGGTCAAAATGTTTAATACGTGTAGGAAAAGGGACCTAAGTCTATGACAGGCATAAAGACAGTGTGTCGCCTAGTTATTTCAGAGTGGGTGAGGGGCCAGTGGCCTGGGATTGGAGGCCCCATGTGAACATGCTTGAAGGGCGCCACTGCTGGGCAGGGGCAGGGGCACGGGCACGGGCACGTGTGGGCGGCCGGTGTTGGAGGGCTCAGTGCTGTGACAGAAGGGTGGTGACCCACCGAGGAGTTTCAGTGCTTTCCTAACTAAATCATCCATATTTTCCTGCTAGGCTTGTCCCAAAGCTGTTTTATAAGTGTGACCAAGGGCAGGCTGACCCAGTGGTGGCCGTGGCAAGAGACCAAAGCAGTGTTTACCTGAAACTCCTCATGCATGAGACACAGCCGGCCTCTCACTTCTCCGTCAGCACCATCACCAGGTATGCTACCCAAGCCGCGTCGGAAACGCACCCTATTCCCGATGCTGTGCTCGAGGGCTGTCACCTGATATTGTCTGGGGAACAAACTAACCTTGAGGTGAGGGTGTTGAGTAGGTGTCTTCCTCTGATAGGATATTTCCTGTTGGAGGAGTTAGAATCCACCTCCTTATACGCCCTGTGCCGGGCCATGCAGCAGGGACTATGCACTTGAACTCATTCATGACAAGCTGCATACTGAAGGGTATTTTTCTGGGTGGCTGATGTTATCTTATCTAAAAGCTTGTCTGCAATTTTTCAATTTAATTTGTGTTGCCTGTGACAAGTCTGGTTACACTGTGCCCATTAATTTCTAGGTGAGTGTCCGTGTTACATACAACCACCCACATGCCTGGTGGTTCACATGTGCCCATGAGCAGTGGGCAAGACTGGGCATCGAAGCTCCAGGGGCTGCACGCTCTCACCCAGCTCTCAGTTCAGCGGCGTCGGCTGGAAGGGATCTGAGCAGAAATGCTTGCATGGCATCACACTTTTCTTTAGAACTGTGATATGCAGAGGAGACCGTAGAAGTGAGAAGACTAGTTTGCTTTCTCTTTCTTTGTCTTTTTTTAAGATTTTATTCATTATTTTCACAGAGAGAGAGGGGTAGGGAGGGAGACAGAGAGGGAGAAAAACATCCATGTATGGTTGGTTGCCTTTCACCGGCCTCCAGCCACGGACCTGACTGGAGACCTGGCTTGCAACCTGGTTATGTGCCCTGGCTGGGAATCGAACCAGCGACCTTCTGGTCCGCAGACTGGCACCTTATCTATTGTGCCATCAACCAGGGCTAGTTTGCTTTTTTAACTCTGTGTCTTAAATGCTATTTTAAAAGTTTTATATGACAACATTTTGCTGAGTGGCAGACTTTTTAAAATCTCAGGCTAAAGGACATTTCAGCTGAAACGTACGTTTAACGCTGTTTTGAATTCGAACTCAGTTCGTCCAATTTTGCAGTCATTATCCCTAAATAAAAGTCATCTCTCTCATGTAAAGACTGCTTAAATAAACACATGGAAGTAAGTTCCTTCTCAAAGACTACCTATCCTTTTATTAACTTAAGAACTGACATTTTCTGTTGGAAGAAATTCAGGGTAAATGCTCGTTTCAGGTAAGAAGCCATGCAAGAGCCTCTCATTATCAGGACTTGACACGCTTATGGGAAATCACTGTTTCTAATGTCATTTCCGAAAATGAATGTTAGGTGCCAACGGATGCATATAATGTTTCATTGAAGTTGATAATTAACTGCAACTTTGAAAACTTCCCCTGTCTCGAGCCCAAGCTGGCCTCTTGACATCCAGCTGTGTCCCTTAAGAGCACAGGTGCCCACTGTGCAGCTGCATCCACAGCCTTGCTCCCTGATGGCTTAGAATCCATGTGAAAAGTGCCTTGGGGTCTCCTCAGTCAGCGGGGAGGGGGGCTCTGTGACAGGACACAGGCCAGACACCAGCTTGGGCAGCTGACCTGTGGAGTCGAGGAGTTGGAGTTTGTGTGTAATGAATTACAAGGAGGTGAGAACAGCCACAGGCCATGGACAGCATATGGGATGGGGCCGACAGTCCTGTGGGGCACAGATTTTGTTTTGTTGGAATCAGGAGTAGCTGTGTGACAGATTTCTTTAAATGGGTGGCTTCAGGTGTGCAGAGAGCTGGCAGGGAGGTGCTGCGAAGGAGGTCAGTGCTCTAGCCCTGCAGTGCAGGCAGAGGAAGGTGTCAGTTTCAGCCATTTTTGTAGAGTGGAAGCAGGGGCCAGTTTTCTGAACGACAGTTTTCCATGGGCCAGGGTGTGCAGTGGGAGGCAGGAGGTAGAGCTCAGGCAGTCATGCCAGTGGCATCCATGGACCAGGAGGAGGGAGGTGGGGGACCTTGGACTAATGACCAGTTTACGTCAGGATTTTGTTCACTTCAAAGTCAAGACTCCTTTTACTCCTGTAGCCTGTAATCTTGATCTTTTCAATGCCATTTGAATTTTGAAAATGCCCTAAGCTTTACCAGTAGGTTTTAAGTCTCCATGTTTTTCTTAACCAGAATATACAGAGGCTATAGCTTACTACCAAGCATAACAGATGTCACCGTGGAAAACAACCTGTCCAGAGTCATCGCAGCTGTGTGTCAGCAGCTTGTCACAGCGACCTCTCGGGCACTCACGGTGAGTCCCCTGCATAGTCTCAGCGAGCTACCTTTCAGTCCTTTGTAAGGTTAGACCCCCACACACGGGTCACTGAGAGGTGGTGCCCTGAGCGAAAGCTGGGCTTGTCCAGTAGGAATGTAAACACTTGCTTTCTCGTTAGAGGAGCACGTGCTCGTGGTGAAAAGATCAACTAATACAGAAAGACCTGAAAGTGAAAAGAAGAACTGCCGTAATCAGAATTGGTGCTATCAGAAGTTTATATTCATAGTCTCAATGATTAGTGCGTACTAAGGAGTAAAAATCGGAATTATTAACAAAAAATTTTGTATAACATAATTACTTTTACTATCATTTATGGTGCTGAAGTCAGAAATGAACCATAGTATTCAGCAACTCAGAAATGATTTAAGTTCTGATTATGACTAAATTGGTAGTGTGTTTATTAGGCACACATTAATGTGATGCTTGGAGAATTTTCAACGCTATAGAGGGATGTAATCTGGATTACAGCATTGACTTTAAAAAGGGCAGTACAAAACCATGCTTGTGTGTAGTCAGATCACAGTTAGAAAGATAACATTTATGCTCTGGCTGGTGTGGCTCAGAGCAGTGATGGCTAGTCCGCGAACTGAGAGGGTCACCAGTTCGATCCCCAGTCAGGGCACAGGCCTGGGTGGAAGGCCAGGTCCCCAGTGGGGGTGCATGAGAGGCAGCCACACGTGGATGCTTCTCTCCCTTTCTCCCTCCCTCCCGTCCCTCTAAGAATAAATAAAGTATTTACATATACATTTCTCACATACACAGGAAGATGATTGGCAGTATCGCCAAAATTATTTTTAGGATGAGCGATACATATATATATATATTTTCAGACATTCGCAGATTTTCGGACATTCGCAGATTTCCTAAAACATACAAGTTGAACTTGTATAATCACAAAAAAGTACGATAGAAAAGCCACGATTGCCAGGCCACATTTTGCCCTTTGCTTGTGTGGTAGAAGCAGCGCTTCCATGCTGGGTGGCGCCCAGTTGCCTTCGGGCCGCCATGGTCAGACTGTGCCACCTGTCAAGCCTGAAGGGCGTGTGGGCTCTCATGTGTTCTGTCTCCTGTGGTATGTTCAGAGCGCCACAGATACCGTGTCTCCATATCACCACTGTTCTAGGCTTAGGGGTCAAGATGGAAGACCCCTGCCCTTGTGGTTGTCATAGTCTGGTTGAGGGACACGTAGGAGCCGGGCATGGGTGTTGCAGGCCGTGGGGGTGGCACAGGGTGATGACTGCTCTGGGCAGGAGGCCCTGTGTCATGCCGTGCTGGCCAGATGTCCCAGCACTAGACATGGGTCTCCATCACTGGCTTTCCATAAAGCGTAAAGGAGGCGCTGTGTAATAGTTGTTTTTGGTGCTGGGAGTGACTTCCTCAACCCTTCCTCTGTAGCTCGGCTGCTGCGAAGCGTTGTGCCTTCTCTCCACGGCCTTCCCCGTCTGCATCTGGAGCCTGGGCTGGCATTGCGGGTAAGTGTTTCTGGGCCTGCAGTGGGCTGCAGGTACAAGGTGCAAGCACACTTCCTGGAACCCCACTTTCCTTTCCTTGTTATATACTCCGTGGGTGCCTGTTGCCGTGTGGGGGCTGGAGACTCTGAGCTGGTTGCGGCTGCCGGGCTCCCTCTGCGGGACTGTGAGGGCTTCTGCACGAGGGCTCCTGTGTATCAGCAAAGGATTTCGGGCTGGCTTCCTTCGCTCCAGAATTATGCAATACGCGTTAAGAATCTAGAGATGTATATTTGTTACTTAAAGTTAAATGTGACCTATCACACAAAATTGTGATGAACCATAGGAGTGAGATTTAGGAACAGTTTCCACTGAAAATGATGTTCTGCTGGCGGGTGGCCCGTAGCTCCTGAGAAGTGATGTAGAGTCTTCGATAGCACCCAGGGGCACGTGACCTGTTGTGTGCTCCCGTGCCAGTCACTGTTGTACAGGGGAGTAATTGGAATATGTCAGCACAGTGGCCTGGAGCATGAGTTGACCTGGCTCGTGTCTTCCAGTTAGGAGTGATGGTCCCCTGTGGCCACATGCTCGTTCTCCCTACAGCTGTAGTTTTTGATTGCTGCCCCGGCAATTGACTTCTAAGTGACTTGCCATTGAGTAAAATGTCCCGACTCAAAAGTTAAAGTTAAAAAGGCATCAAAACAGACAAATGGGCTACCTGATTTTATTTCTAAGGTGATTGTTACAGAGCTGTGGTTTAGAGTGTTATTTCACTGTAGGGCGCTTTACGAGTTGGGGTGAATGCACAGTGATGTGCCTCCCTGTTGGCTCAGAGGGAAAGCCAGACAGTTTGCTGTGACGTTGTCCTGTAACCTACCCCCAACCCTGTCTGCTTCCAGAGTGCCGCCACTGGGCGCCGCCGACGAGTCTCGGAAGAGCTGCACAGTCGGCATGCTCTCGGCGGTCCTCACCCTGCTCTCGTCAGCCTGGTTCCCACTGGACCTCTCTGCCCATCAGGATGCCCTGATCCTGGCCGGAAACCTGCTGGCAGGTATTGGCAGCGAGCTACGATGGAGGCCCTCGGAGGGTGGGGTGGTGAGCTCTACGGGGAGGTGCTGTGAGGCCGCTGCCAGTGCCAGATGCTGCCTGGGGCAGGAGTGCACCCCACAGATGGCTGCTGTGTCCAGTGTTCTCCCGGAGCCCTTGCTCAGGCCATCCCCTCGGTTAGCTGCTTTCTGATTTCTTTTGGGCTCCATGGGCCAGGCGCCATCTCAGCAGCACAGGGACAAGACTTAGGGACTGGTAGCAAAGGACCCACGAGACGGGGTGGGCATGTGCCAAGACAGGGAGGCCTGAAAAAGCGTGTGACAGTCAAGAACTAGAAGTCATTTTGATGTCACATCAGGGCAAGGACAAGGATGATTTGAGAACGGCTGGTGAGGTAGGAGAGGCCTGTTGCGATCAGTGGGTGTGGGTGTCACTGGTCTCTGTTGGAAGGACTTGTCCCACTTGCTGTGGGAGGTCACCAACCGGCCTGATAGTCAGGCTAGTGTCTGAGAAGAAGGTGGGCAGCTCAGGGGGTTTGTGTTGTACTGAAGGGAAGAGGGACCGAGCAAGGGGACGGCTGAGGGAGGAGACCAGTGGACACAGCCTGAAGGAGGCAGAATGGCAGGCCTGGGCACCTGTCAAGCTTCGGTTGTGAAGATGAAGAAGGGGTCTAGGGTGACTCACATCCTGGGTGGTTGGACAGGGGTGGCAGTCATGGGAGTGGGGAACCATGGTGTCCATTTCCTGTTGACTATCAGGAGGAGATGTCCGATACGGATGGGTCTGAACGGTGCGTGTTTCCTCCATGATTTCTCTTCCGCATGCTACAGACGTAACTCGTGTGCCTGTCTCACAGCCAGCGCCCCCAAGTCTCTGAGGAGCTCCTGGGCCACAGAAGAGGAGGCCAGCCCAGCAGCCAGCAAGCAGGAGGAGGTGTGGCCAGCGCTGGGGGACCGGGGCCTGGTGCCCATGGTGGAGCAGCTCTTCTGCCACCTGCTGAAGGTGATCAACATCTGTGCGCACGTGTTGGATGAGGCGGCTCCTGGACCCGCGGTGAAGGTAACTGCGGTGACCCTGGCCCCCACACGCACCCGTGCTCCCTACACCAGCTGTCCTTCCCTAGTCTTTTCTGCCTTAAGCGAACCAGGTTGCTGACGCTGTGACCCTGGCTTGAACACAACCGCAACCCTCTGTCCGTAGCCCTCCTGTTACTGTCACCTCTGAGCAGGGACAGGCTGGCTCTGTTCTTTAGCAGGAGCCAGGAAGCTTGGGGTTGGGGTGCTGACTCTCGTCCTCCTTGCTCTGCTCTTTGCTGATGTGTGGCAGTTTTGCCTTTCTGTGAAGTGAAATTCAGTAAAATCAACCTTGAGGCAGATGGTGAGCACCGCAGTGGGGGTGAGGTGGGCCAGCGCCCACCTGCTCGCCTGGCTCTTCCCTCCTTGCCTGCATCTCCACCGCAGATAGGCTCCTGTGCTGCTCTGTGGCCTCCCTCCTCGCCAGCTTCTGAGCAGCCCTGCCTGTTGCCCGCCCCGCGTGTTCCCTGGCATTGGCCCTCTGTGAGGCTCCTAGCCTGGCCTCTGCCTATGGCTCTGGCCCCCATTCCCTAGCCACTGCGGTTCTGGTTTCAGCCACCACCCTCCACACCAGTGCCTCCTGTCCTGGTCAGTCCTGGAGTCCTGTTGGTGCATCTCGGGCCCTGTCTCACTCCCCTCTGGTTGACTCAGTGTCTCACCCTCCCACCCTGGGACATTCGCTCCTGTCGGCTTCTGCATTGTCTCAGGTTTCTCCCAGAACCCTTCAGCTCCTGGCGCTTTCTGGGTTTGGCCTTCAGCCAGCCATGACTGCTCTCCAGGCTCTGTTCTGCTCTGTCTTGTGCAACTCTGTAATCATGGAAACGTGCCACACCTGCACCAGCCAGGACTGTAGCACTCACCACCTGTGGCTGTTGTACATTTGCTATGAGGCCACCACAACTGAGGAACTGAAGCCTTTTTCTTTTTTTTCTTTTTTTTTTAAGGTTTTCATTATTTTTAGAGAGAGGGGAAGGGAGAGAAGCAGAGAGGGAAAGAAACACCCATGTATGGTTGCCTTTTACCTGCCTCCAGCTGGGGACTTGGCTGGGGACCTGGCTCCCAACCTGGGTACGTGCCCTGACTAGGAATTGAACCAGCAACACTTGGGTTCGCAGGCTGGTGCCAGTCCACTGAGCCATCAGCCAGGACACTGAACCTTTTTTTAAATTACTTTTTTCATTTATAGTTAACATTCAAAATTATATTAGGTGTACAGCATAGTGGTTAGACATTTATATAACTTGAGTCTGGTACCCACCTGCACCATGCATACATATCATGACATTATTGACTATATTTCCTGTGCTGTACTTCCCATTATGTGACTGTTCTGTAGTTGCTGCTCTGCCCTCTGACCCCTCAGCCCCTCTCCCCTCTGACAGCCATCAGGTTGTCTCTGTACTTGTGGGCCTCTTTTTGTTTTGTTTGTTCATTTATTCTGGTTTTTTTACTTTTAAGAGAATTTATTTATTTTTAGAGAGATGGGAAGGGAGGGAGAAAGAGACAGAAACATCATAGTGTGAGAGAAACATCAGCCGGTTGCCTCATGCTGGGGTCCATCCAGGGGCACAGCTTGCAACCAAGGCCTGTGCCCTGACCGGGAACCGAACTGGTGACCTTTGGTTCATGGATGGGAGCTCAGTCCACTCGACCATACCATCTAGGACTTCTGTTATTTCACATATGAATGAAATCATAATATTTGTATTTTTCTGAGGTATTTTATTTTGCATAATATTCTTTAGATCTATCTATGTTATCACAAAGGGTAATATTCCATTCTCTTTTATGGCCAAGTAATATTCTATTGCACATAAATATATTTTACATGTCACCTCTTTAACATCCGCTCATCCACTGGTGGACACTTGCGTTGCTTCCCCATCTGGCTATTGTAAATAACACTTCAATGGATACGGATACGTATGTCTTTTCAAGTTAGTGTTTTGAGTTTCTTTGTTTTGCTTTAAAGTATATTTTATTGATTATGCTGTTACAGTTGTCCCAGTTCCTTTTCCCTTTGCTTCCTTTAGCCGAGCACCCCATTTCCTCCAACAGTCTCACCCCACCCCCCTTAGTTCATGTCCATGGGCCGTGCATATCAGTTCTTTGGTTTCATCTTTTCCTATGCTGTTCCTAACATCTCCCTGTCCTATCTTCTATCCACCAATTCTGTTTCCCAATTCCTGCACCATTTCTCCTCCTTTTCCCTTCCAGCCCATAACCCTCCAAATGATCCTCATACCTGTGATTTTGATCCTCTTCTGGTTGTTCTCTTAGTTTGTTTTTTTTTAGGTTCTGTTGTTTTTCATTTTAATATTCATAGTTTTGATCCTCTTTTTCTTAAATAAGAACTTTTAATATTTCATGTAATAATGGCTTGGTGATGATAAACTCCTTTAGCTTTACCTTGTATGCAAAGCACTTTGTCTGCCCTTCCATTCTAAATGACAGCTTTGCTGGATAGTCATCTTGGTTGTAGATTCTTGTTTTCCACCACTTTGAATACTTCTTGCCATTCTCTTTTTACCTACAAAGTTTCTTTTAAAAAATCAGCTGATAGTCTTACAGGAACCCCTTTGTAGGAAACTCTTCTTTCTCTTGTTGCTTTTAAGAGTCTCTCTTTATCTTTAACCTTTGGCATTTTAATTATGGTGTGTCTTGGTGTGGTCCTCTTTGGGTTTAGCTTGTTTGGGACTCTCTGTGCTTCCTGGACTTGTATGTCTATTTACTTCACCAAATTTAGGAAGTTTTCCTTCATTATTTTTTCACACAAGTTTTCAGTTGCTTGCTTTTCCTCTTCTCCTCTGACACCCCTATGATTTGGATGTTGGCATGTTTATAGAGGTTCCTAAGCCTCTCTTCATTTTTAAAAAAATTCTTGTTTCCTCATTCTATACTAGTTGACTGTTTATTTCTAAGGCATTGATTTGAACTTGGCTTTCTTTCCCTTCACTATTAGTTTCATGTAGATCTTTCTTCGTTTCACGTAGCATAGCCTTTACTTCTTCTCTTCTGCATTTGCCATAACCAAGCATGTTTGTCAAGTCTGTGAGCATCTTTATCACAAGTGTTTTGAACTCTGCATCTGTTAGGTTGGCTGTCTCCTCATGGCTTAGTTCTCCCACTGGAACCTTGATTGGCTCCCTCTTTTGGGCCTTACTTCTCTGTCTCCTCAGCTTGACAGACTCCTGTGTTTGCCTCCGTGTCTTAGGTAGAGCCGTTGCACTGGCTCTGTTGTAAGTGGCAGAACCTTAGGGATTGGTCAGTGCAAGGCATCCCTTTTCACCATGTTGTGGCACTGTGTGTGGGGATCTGAGAGGAACACTGCTGCTTGCTCAGCACCCTCCCCTTTTCCAGGCGCTTCTTCCACTTTCCGTATGGGACTGGTGCCTCTTTAGCTGTTGTCTTGGCCATGATTCCCAGAGTGGGTGGGTCTGTGGACATTCTAAACAGAAGGACTCCGTTGAGACCTGCAGTTTCTTTTTCCACCCCAACCCCCGCTATTTTTTCACAATCAGAAGAGATGTGTTTTCATTCCCCCGACCCCCATACCCAGCACATGAACCGGGATCTGCCTGATCTGGCCTGGTGCTGGGAGTGCTCTCCAGGTGTCCCTCCCAGTTTTTTTGTTTTGTTTTATTATTATTTTTTTACACTGTACTAGGATAGAATGGACCACCTCAGTAGCTTCTGAGGCTAATAACATTTCCATCACCACAGTTACTTTAGCAAACCTGGTTCCCTTAACTTCTGCAACATCATGCAGAGTTAGTGATGGAGTTTGCACCCTCCCAATTTTTTAACGTGGGACTGTGCTTCCTGCCTGCCTGCCTGCTAGAGTCACTGTCTCACCGCTGTTGCCAGGCTGCTAAACTGTGTCCTCTGTGTCCTGGTTCCGCCCCTCCAGCCTGTGTGGATGAGTATTTCTTCTCTATTTCTTTATTGGACTTCCGTGCAGCTTAATTTTCTGGAACTTCTTGCTGTCTCTAGTTTGAGGTAGTTGTATTCCTTCTTAGTTGCGGAGGGAGAAACAGCGTATCCAATCTACACCTCCATCTTGGCCTAAAGTCCTAAAATGTTTCATGGAATGTCTTTGGATATACTACATCCAGAGTAAAACTACTGCATCATATGGTAGTTCAAGCTGTAACTTCTCAAGAAAGCTCCATACTGTTTTCCACCCTGGCTGCACTAGTCTGCTTTCCCACAGTCAATGCATAAGGGGAACTGAGCTTCTCACTGTATCTTATAAATTTAGATTTAAATTCAATAGCCATGTGTAGACTGGCTCTGGTGTTGGACAGGGTGGCACAAGGAGTCAGGTCCACTTTTACGTCTTTAGCATCAGAGACCCCAAACCTGTCTTTGGTTTGGATCATCAGCCCTGTGTGGTCAGCTACTGTGTGACCCTGCTGCTCAGGCTTCACGACAATGCAGGTAGTGTCAACCTGAGCTTCTCAGGCTCCCGTGCAGGCTGTGCCTGTCCTATTCCTCTCACACTGTATTTTGTAAAGTTAGAAACAGGAGAGTCATTGTAATGTATCATTCTTGCTCCCCAAGTCCTTTGTCTTCCCTACTAGGCATCTTGTAAAAAGCCATTATGTTTATGCACATACATGTTTACACATACCAACACACACACACAACTTTTTCCACGTTCACTGCCACTTTCCTGATCCAGACTGTTGGAGGATCTCGTTTGTATGACTGTGACAGCCTGTTTCTTTTGAAATAGCATTATTGATGTGTAATACAATTAGAGCCTAGTCCATGTACGGACAGCTGCCCTAGTCACAGTGGTCGGTTCAGCGGCTTCACTGGCCCACAGCATCATTCAGCCATCACCACTGTCTGTTCTAGGGAGGAAGGAAAGCTGTGCCCTGTAGCTGGCACCCCTCAACCCTCAGCTCCAGGCTACCACTGGCCTTCTTTTCTGACACTCGGTATCATGTGTGCCTGGCCCCTCCCCAAAGCATGTTCCCAGGGCAGCTGCCTCCAGTCCTCCCCTTACCGAAGCCATGACACCCACTTTGCAGCTCTGACATGTAAGGTGACTCCTCTGAATGTGGCGTGAGTGACCCATGGAGCCAGGGCTGTCATCCCACCTCTGAAATCCTCTTCACTCTGCCCCTTGCCACCTGCCTTCGGCAGCATGGAGCCTCGCGCTCTGTGCTCTGCTTCCCGCAGGCCACGACCTAGAATGAGCCACTTCATCTCTGAGCTGTTGCCTCACTGGGAGGGCGGAGTATCAGATGTGGCCTCACACCCTCTTGGATGACATGTCCCTGGAAAGCACTCTGTTGCTGCTCTGGGAGGTAAAGTGCCTGGGGCTCTAGGGCCCTTCCACCCCTGCATTCCAGCGGCCCTGTCCAGGAGCTCTGGGCAGCCTACACTGCGTGTGGTTGTGTGGGCTCAATGAAGCACATGGTGTATGTAAAGGTTCCAAGCTCTGGAAATGCAGAGTTGAAGGGAAAATGAACTACAGGGGTTGGTCCTTTCTGATAAGTTGTAAAACCATACGCCGTAGATTTTGGCTTCTTCAGTGGCTACACTGCCAGGTTCTTGTTCTCTCTTCTAGGCTGCCTTGCCTTCCCTAGCAAATCCGCCTTCTCTGAGCCCCATCCGACGAAAGGGGAAGGAGAAGGAGCCGGGTGAGCAGGCATCCGTGCCACTGAGCAGCCCCAAGAAAGGCAGCGAGGCTGGTCCAGGTAGGAAGCGGTGTTGGGGTGGGAGGTGCCCTCAGTGTCACGTAAATTGAGGGTGAAGCTTACATTCTTGTCAGGGTTGATGCAGCAACTTGGTACTTTCTGGAAACCTAATATACAGCTGTGAAGCCAGGGAAATGGTTTCCCCAGGTGTGGTTTCATTCCTGAGTGTATACAAACCACATTTGGTCGTAAGCATATCTGAGTGCCACTTGGCTAAGGTGCCATCACCTGTAGCAGGCAGCCTCTCTGGCTCCCCACTTCCCTGGGCACCCCCCTTTCCCCACTGCAGAGGAGGATGCAGGGAACCCAGGGTTTAGTGATGGAGGCAGTGTCAGTGGCTGGGAATGGAGGTTGTGGGGGTTCTAGAGTAGGAAGTAGGAAACTTACAAAGGGGAGCTCCCGGGGGGACATTGGGGGATACAGTCATCCGAATGAGAGGCCCCTGTGAGGCTGCTGCACCCTGGAGAATCTGAACTGCTGGCCTGAGGTCCGGCCTGGCTGCAGCTGTGGTGCCTGTGTTCGCAGGGGACGGACTGGGGATAGCAGGTGCCCACCAGCTTCCTTTCCTCATGCCGGGGCCAGTCAGGGCCCCTCATTCCGCAGGTAAAGCCTGTGAGGAAGGGTGTTAATGCCACTGTTTTCTCTGGGGCAGTTGCCCGTTTCTGTGCCGGAGGCCTCCCGTGGAGAGCTCTTCCGCTTCCCGAGCGGGGTTGCCAGGCCATCCTGTTGCTGAGCAGACTGAGGCTCCGACAGACCTCTTCAAAACTTGAGTCGTTTTATCAGGGCTTGGCACTTAAATATTCATACCACTTTAATGAGGTCAGAGCATGTTCACATGTCACTTCTGACCTAACCTGGCCGGGGTCAATCCCACCCTGGGCTCCAAGAGCTCGTGTGATTGGCTGAGCCTGATGGATCAGTTGCTCCTGATTTGCAAACAGGCAACCAGGCGAAACAGACGATTAACAGCATCACAATGCTTTTCTCCTGTGTCATCCTTTTTTTTTTTTTTTTTTTTTTTTTTTTTTTTTTTTTTTTTTTAATGATTTTCATTATTTTTAGAGAGAAGGGCAGGGAGGGAGGGAGAAAAGGAGAGAAGCATTCATGTATGGTTGCCTTTCACCTGCCTCCAGCTACAGACCTGGCTGGAGACCTGACTTGCAACCTGGTTATGTGCCCTGGCTGGGAATTGAACCCAGTGACCTGTGGGTTTGCAGGCCAGAGCATGCCCACTGTGCCACCAACCAGGGCCCTTTTATTTCATTGTTTTGGGGAGGTACTCAGATTACACATGGGTTTATTAGTCAATTTCTCATTACTTACAATTAACTTTAAAGAGAAAAAGCTTGTATTTCATTCTACTGGAATACTTTATAAAAATGATTATTGTTAGTAATTTAAATATAGCAAATTCTCACTTTTGATCTCAATGTTTGTACGTGTCTGTTTTTCTACAGCCTCCCGACCAGCAGAAGCCTCGGGGCCTGTTCCAGCAAATAAGTCCTCTTCACTGGGGAGCTTCTACCACCTGCCTTCATACCTCAAGTTGCATGACGTCCTGAAAGCCACCCACGCCAACTACAAGGTACCTCCTGTGACCAGGCACTGTGCCTGGGGGTCTCCTGGGCCTTGACGGTTTTCTTTGCATTTGTAGCTGGGACACATGCATGGGATGGGACTTACAGTTGGTTTTGTCAGGGTTGTCTGTCAGCCTTGTTCTTTGTTCATGGGACTTGCAGGTCCATGCTCAGTTCTCTCAGAGCCCTTGTGGGTCTTAGAGCTTGCACTGCCCTCCCCCTAGTGCCTGCTGGAGGTGGACCCCTCCCCTCCCATAGTACTGGCACTCCTGGAGGAAACACTCTGGGGGCACGAGAGTGGTGTAGCATTTGTCCTTCCACAGCTCCATCCTGTGTGTGTCTCACCTGCTTTCCTCTTCCACCCCCGGCCATCAGCTCTTCTCTCACTGAATGGCATTCTCTCCATTGTAGCACTCAGGCAGGGATTTTGCAGTTTCTGTTTTCATGGGCAACCTCTTCCTCTTGACTTTGTTCCTTTTCATAATGCATCTATGGATCTGACCCACTGTATTGGCTTATTAAATGAGGTAATTTGTGCATAATTAAAGCTGAGTAGAACTTTAATCTTCCTAAGACTAGTATTTTCTTGTAGCCAGACTGAAAGGCTGGGTATGAATTCGATAATGATTTTCCCATGAATCCCAATGTATATGAAACAAGACATGTATTTGATACTTTTTAAAGATTTTATTTCATTATTTTTAGAAAGAGGGGAAGGGAGAGAGGCAGAGAGGGAGAGAGACATCAATGTATGGTTGCGTTTCACCTGCCTCCAACCACAGACCTGACTGGAGACCTGGTTTGCAACCTGGATGTATTTGATACTTTTGACGTGTTGCTTTGCATATATTGGCTATGATGGACATTTGAAACTTTTTTTCATTATGATAAAAGGTTAGGAGCTATTTCTGTCAATAGATCTGATACAAGTTGAACGATGTCTTTGAGAAGCCACAGTATTTCTTTAGCTGTCTGGAAAGTGATTTCCTTCCCAGTGCTAAGCACACGTGGTCAGCGTGTGGGCAGCGCTGCAGCAACAGCAGCGTGCCTGCGCCGTGGACAACCTGCAGCGCTGCAGTTAACCTGCGCTCCCCACCCCCAGGTCACCTTGGATCTTCAGAGCAGCACGGAGAAGTTTGGTGGGTTTCTGCGCTCAGCCTTGGACGTGCTCTCCCAGATTCTGGAGTTGGCAACGCTGCAGGACATTGGGAAGGTTCGCATTTCGTTTCTTCTCGCTGAGCTGCGTGTAGCTGGGCTCTCTCATACACATGTTCAGAAGGTGGTACCAGCTTGGGGGGAAGCTTCTGCACCCCACACCCCTCTACATCATAGCACCTGAACCTGATCTTGTCTCAGCCTGTAGTTGCAGGGGATGGGGGTCTGTTTGTATCCTGTCTTCAGTTATTTGCTGTTTATTAGCTTAAACCCACTTTAGTCTAGAAAAGTAATGGGTTCAAAACTGCTGGCAGAGTCCTCTATTTTCTTAGTTGATCTTCACAAGTGGGAAGGGCAGCAGCAGACCTAGTGGGGGCATATGATGTACCCTTGGGGGAGAAACATGAGTTCCAGGTCCAGCCACGTCCCTGCCCCACAACCTGTAAGGAAACATTCACACGCCTAGGAGATTCGAAGAAGGGTGTGGGGCCTGCCTGTATGGCACGTGCACGACCGGGCGCGGCAGGCAGCATCCTGCCAGCTTTACGTTTTCGTGGGCATCCCCCTGTCTGGCCCGTGACACTGCCTTTGGGATGAATTTTGAAGTGAGTGACAAATAACCCCCCCTTTAAAAGCGTGGCCCCCGGCATGAAATTCGGGGAATCTTAACAGCGCCCCTTGTTTCCATATCTGTGGATCTTTGGGCAAACACAAAAGCTGCCTGGTTTTAACCCTTGTGCACAATCTTTTGTATTTCCTCTCAGTGACTCTGCCTTTTTCCACACGTCAGCTTAGTGCTAACTCGTGTTGCCAATGGCTAGATGGTATTATATTCTGTTAGTGCTCCAGGACTGTCCCCTCAGAGTGCAACTTGTCACCGCCCAGTGACCTGCCTGGCCACCCCTTCCGCAGTTCGGTTGCACCTGTGCGCCCCACCGTCTCTCCCCTGACGGCAGTGCTGCCTAGGAGGCCCTGGCCCCATGAGTGCCTGCTGGAGGAGCAGGTGCTCTCGGAGGCAGTTGGGCCAGGGGACTTTCCGCCTGGGAGTCATAGTAGAGGAAGTCACCTCAGCTGCTTCCTCCACAGTGTGTTGAGGAGATCCTGGGGTACCTGAAGTCCTGCTTCGGTCGGGAGCCAATGATGGCGACTGTGTGCGTTCAGCAGGTGAGAAATCAGGTTCCTCTCCTTTTCTTCTCAGCCCTGTGTTGTGGGCTTGCTGACGCCACACTTACTACTGTTCTTTAGGAGGTGGTGCTGGTGGTGTGTCCTGGAGCAGGAGGCCTATTACCGGGGGGGGCACAGGGTCTTGGAAGCCAGCTGCACCCCCTTTATGTAACTGGTGTCTTAGTTTCCCTGAATGTTAGATTCTGTGTTCTCCTTTAGAGCCACAGAGCAGCTCAAACCTAGGGCTGTTGAAGGTGAGAGCAGCACCTCACAGCAGCCCATCTCCCAGGCGTCAGCAGCGACACTTAAGGAGAGTCCTGCACCTACGTGTTTGCTGCCCTAGACACCTGGTGTCTGTGGGCTCAGGCTCGTGCTGCTCGGAGTGGCGTATTGATGGTTTTGTTCTTTCACCCTAGTTGTTGAAGACTCTCTTTGGGACGAACTTGGCCTCCCAGTTTGATAGCTTATCATCCAACCCCAGCAAGTCTCAAGGCCGAGCCCAGCGCCTCGGCTCATCCAGCGTAAGGCCAGGCCTGTACCACTACTGCTTCATGGCTCCGTACACCCACTTCACGCAGGCCCTGGCGGACGCCAGCCTGCGGACCACAGTGCAGGCGGAGCAGGACCATGACGCCTCGGGGTAACTGGGCACTTGCGCAGGATTGATCTGCAGGGGAAACACGAGGGAGGGGGCAGGGCACGTTCAGAGAGGTCTAGAGAAGGAGGTTGTCACCAAGATGCTGAGGACTCGCCCGGCCCAGCCTTGGAGAGCATGTGGTCTGAGGGTGAGGTGGGATTGGGGTTATGCCGTCTGAGGGGCTGGGCCAGAGGACAAGGGAGACTGAGCAGCCGGCGCTGCGACAGGAGATGTCCTTCTATGGGAAGGCACTTAATTGCGTCCCCATGCTCGCCTTATCCTTATCTCACACTGAGGGGCTCTGTGTCAGCAATTGTTGGGTCAATAGCTAAGGTAGAAAGGACACCTTCCACGTGTCCCAGTGGTGTTGTGTTCTAGGGTGTCTGAAGGTCATGGGGGAGTCTTGGGTAATCTTCGTGTCTTGTAACTTGATATTGAAAGTCTCTTTTTACTTGAAGTTATGGTTGTGTTTTTGATGCCTGAAATACTGTAGTTGTTAAGGTGAGCACCTTGGCATGGCTGCTGTGCATGGTAACAGTGGAAGGCCTGTTTCCCTTTTTACGTGCACAGTGATGATGTAGCTGCAGGGAGCTAGTAGAGTCAGGAGCCAAGGGGAATGCTGTCATAGCATTTCCGCCCAGTGGGGACATACTAGCTCTCCATGTGTCAGGAAAAGGCTCTTCAAACACTTGAATAACAGAGGCAAAAATAAAAACCCAGGCAAGTGTGTGAGCGTGTATATTGCTGTCCTTTAAAATTGGTGGAACTATTTAAACAAAAGCTTTTTTTCCAAGAAAATTAAGTAATATCTTGTGAATCCTTGAACCTTTCAAATGACCGTCACCCTTTCCAGCCTGTGGCTGTCAGGCTGCCTGGTCTCTGTGTCCTGAAGCAGCGGACACGCTGGCTGCGTACCTGCTGCAGGTCCTGGGCCCATGAGTCAACTGCAACTCAGTGTAGCCTCACCGTCACCTCCGCTAAAAGAAGAGCGTTCCTGGCGGTGCTTTCTGACCGAGGTGTGAGTGTGGGCCTGGCTTCACTGAGCACCTAGCAGAGGATGAAAGGCATCCTTCCTTCATTGGCAGGTGGTTTGATGTCCTCCAGAAGGTGTCCACCCAGTTGAAGACTAATCTCACGAGCGTCACAAAGAACCGCACAGATAAGGTAAGTAGAGTCGGTGGGTGAGTGCCAGGCCTCGTGCTGTCCAGTGGCTGCTGGAGGCTTTGCAGCTGAACTCACTCGGATTCTTTCTGCTCCTGCGCAGAATGCCATTCACAGTCACATCCGCTTGTTTGAGCCTCTGGTCATCAAGGCGCTAAAGCAGTACACAACCACCACGTCTGTGCAGCTACAGAGGCAGGTCCTGGACCTGCTGGCCCAGCTGGTTCAGCTGCGGGTTAATTACTGCCTCCTGGACTCGGATCAGGTGTGTCTTCATCTGCTGTAGCTGTTTATAACACGGACGCCGACCCCTCTGCAGGACACTGACCCCCTGCCTTGAAGGGGTGGGCTGTGTTGTCCCCTACCAGCTGCTGCCTCACAGATGTCCTGACTGTCACGCAGGGCGCCTGGTACACCGTGGGCCTCCCATCCAGGGCCCCTCATCTGTTAGGGTTCCCCTTGACCCTTGTGCATCTTTGCTAACGGTTCTTTCTGTCCTCGCACTTCCCCCACTCCTAGGTAAATTTGAATTTAGGTGGTGTGATGTAACTGAGATTCATTGCCTAGGGGACATTATTACAAAGTTTTATTTTAAACAGAGGATCAGTAATAACATTCCGTTTCCAGCTGTCTGCAGCGAACTCCCCTCTAACAGGAAGTGCAGGCTGAGGGGACAGCTGTGAGTCTGCATGACCCTGGCCTCGTGCTGTGGGACACATTGCCGTGGGGACTCGGCTCAGGCCAGTCGTGTCATTTTCCTCTGCAAATTGTCATGAACCAAGGCCCACCCGTGCCCGTAAATGCTCTGCAGCTCCTGGTGTCCTCACGGCCTCAAATTGGGCATAGTTGCTGGACCTCCCCCCCAGCCCCTTGCCTGTGTGAGGCAGGATGCATTCTAGTTAGAAGTAGCACAGTGCTTGGGACGCAGATGATAGTTAGCACCAACGCTCGCCTTCAAGTGTCAGTTCCTTCAGGAGAGACAAGGAAGCAGGGTCAGGAGCCGATGTGGGTCTGTCACCTGGTGCCGGAGGCACGGGGGCCTTTTGCCGGTGGCCTGTTCACCCTGCCCGCTTCAGCTACCAGGATGTCATTCAAAAGCACTGTTTCCATATTCATGGAGGGTGTTTTCTCGGGTGGGCTGGGGTCATCATTCCCTTTCCTCCCCTGCAGGGAGGAGCCATTGTTGGCAACAGTCGGCTGGGCAGCCAGGGCCAATGGGGCCTTAGACAGGAGCCCCTGAGGAAGAAGCCTGGGGCCCACAGTCAGAGCCTCTCCAAGGAGAAGCCAGAGCCATTGGTTCATTCCCTTCCAGATGGGACAAGTTGGAGCTGCAGTCCCCCTGGCTGCACGGTCCCCTGGTTCTGACCTGGCAGCTGGAACACATGTCCTCAGGTCCTGGCTAGTCTGGGGCTCTGCCGCAGACAAGGGGCACGAGTGGGTGCCCACAAGGACGCAGGCCTGTCAGGTAGACTGACTTGTCAGACGGTTTCCCGAGTCCTACAGAGGCCTGGTCTCAGAAGTGGAGCAGTGTGTGTTGCTTGCTTGTCTTTCTGAAGCCTCCATCTGATACCTGGATGCTGGGCAAGGGCAGTGGGTGCTCTCCAGGTGTGCTGCTCGGCTGGTGGGCCGAGCTCATCTGCTGCCGTGGGGACCCCCCCCCACCCCCACCTTCTGCATCAGCTGGCCCCCTCCCTCAGCAGTGTCAGGGCTTTTGCCACGAGTGCTCCCCGTCAGGTAGGTTCTGATTGGCTTTCATCACTCAGCGCCCTTGCTCCCCAGTTCTCAGGCTTCAGTACAATGGCAGTTTTTCTGAACAGGATGGAAAACTAGAGCCAACAGATTCTAGAGCTTAATTCAGGCGATTTATTGAGCATCTGCTATGTGTGGGTATCATGCCGGGGTCTAGGAGGAAGCAGTGACGTGGGGCCTCTGTGTTCTGACTGGCAAGAGTGGACGATGCTTCGAATGGAGGTGGGCTCAGCTGGCCCTGTTGCAAGCCGGCATGCCGTCTGTGCCCAGGCTGCCCCCACCTCTCCACAGCCCCAGGACAGGACTATGGAGTGCTGCCCAGTGTCTCCTGCAGTTAACTATTTGTTCTTCCAGAGCGGTGTCACCTCATTGTACCATCATTGTGTTCAGAGGGATTTCTGACAGTATCTAAAATTGTTTGGTAGAATGTACTGAAATTTGTACGCACGTTTATATACTGTCAGGAAGCTTGCTAATAACTCCCAAACAAGAAGGGAAAAAGCCTTGTTTTCTCATTTTCATTATTGATGTGCTGTTTCTTTTTTGTTGCAGGTGTTTATTGGCTTTGTGCTGAAGCAGTTTGAGTACATTGAAGTAGGCCAGTTCAGGTAATGGCATGTTTTTATTGTTCCAATTCTTGTCCTTGTCATGTGAGTACATGTGACTTTAGATTATTAACACAAACGTACTTTAAAGGGTTGTTAGACATTTTTGTTAGGTGTTTTTTTAATTGGAAATCTGATTAATAATGCTGTGCACTTTTGTGTCTCTTAAAAATTATTAAGTAGCTGAAGGCTTTTCTAGAAGCCATTCTGCATTTGGTAATCACAGGTGTTGTGAGTTGTCATTTTACTCTCCCTGAGTACGATAGTAGGTGGCCAAACAAAATCTCATCTGGCAGAACACTGAATTTTTAATCTTGCTGTGGAAAGCATGTTTAGGTGCAGTTGACTTGAGATTACAGGCTTTCTTGCAGACAGGAGGTTTGCTCCTTCCTCCTGCAGTTCCGGGAGGGTCACCATTGGAAATGCAAATTCTTTCCTGAGGGAAACCATGCAGAGAAAGTATTTTGAGCACCCCTGGGGTCCGGAGAGCCCTTTAGTGTTCCTATGATGTGAGGCACAAGATTAGATAGGAGCCCAACAGGCACTTTGTCTCCTCAGGCCTCACCTCCTTCCCCTGAAGAGGGAGAGCCCTGGGGCTCAGCCCTCCACACCTCTGCTGCTGGGTGCGTGCTCAGCCCACTGACTGGGCCTCTGCAGACCGGGAGGCAGCATTACCTAGAGGGACCAAATCAGATTGCTGGGCTCCCCTACGTGTACTCACCCAACTTGGAGTAAATTCTACGCCATTCCTAGTGACCGCGTCCCTGCGCCGTACAAGGAGGTGTTAGAATGGATGTGTTTGTTCCCAGGGAGTCTGAGGCCATTATTCCAAACATCTTTTTCTTCCTGGTCCTGCTGTCGTACGAGCGCTATCACTCCAAGCAAATCATTGGGATCCCCAAGATCATCCAGCTCTGTGACGGGGTCATGGCCAGTGGCCGGAAGGCTGTGACACACGGTAATGGAACATGCCTTTCCCAGGGCCTTCACCCTGTACTACTCAGCAGCGCAGTCCTCACAGCCCTGCCGCCATGTGTCCATGCTGCCCTGTGCTCTGTGGGCTCCGCACACGTGCGTCCAGGACGATGCTGTGATGCGGGGGGCATGCTTTACTCTGGGGTGAGACTCTCCTTAGGGCCGCACAAATGCCAAATTGGGGTGACAGGGTTCCTGGGCCGGAGGATCTCTGGGTAAAAAGTGGTGGGGCATCCAAACCCTGCTGCTTTCTAGGGAGAGCTCGTTCATCCCTGGGAAGTCATCAGGTGTGCTGTGTGCATGTCACAGGGTTCATGCCCATGTGTGCGTGTCAGCAGGGTGAGTGCCCTGTGTGCACATGTGGGCATTGTGAATGCTGTGTGCGTGTCAACAGGGTGAGTGCTCATGTGCCCATGTCGGCAAGGTAAGAGCCCATGTGTCAGTGGGGTGAGTGCCTCCATGCGTGTGTCAGCAGGGTAAGTGCCCTGTGTGCGTGTGTTGTCAGGGTGAGTGCCTGTGTGCTCGTGTTGCCAGGTGAGACAGGGCTTCTCACTGGTCTTGGTGACATGCCTGGGCTCCACCCATCCCTCAGAGATGTTTCCTAGGGTCCTTGGGCAGTGTGGCTGCTTAAAGAGCCTACAGGGACTGGGGTTTAGGGTCAAGATATGAGGGTGAGTTCATGCTGGTGGTGGCATAGAAGGCTGCTACTTTCACTGAGCGTTTTCTGCCAGGAAGCTCTTAGTAGGTCCTGCCTGAAGAGAGACCATTGTCACTTCAGTCAGCAGGACGGTTTCGTTAATTTGAATTTGTGTCTCTTTTTTTGTCAGGAGTGATATGTCACAGAAACCCTAGTTGTCGTTCTTTTAAAGGTTTTGCAGAATTATGTTTATGTCAGAGGAAGCCTGTGGCCTTCCTGATGCTGTGCTGATAATGTCAACAACCCTCAAAAACCAAGTATAGGTTAGGGTTTCCTTCCTAGAACATATCTGGAGATGTTAAGCACTATCTTCCAAATGTGAGGGTCACCCCATGGTTTCTCAGCATGGCCTGTGTCCCCCCAGCCATACCAGCTCTGCAGCCCATCGTCCACGACCTCTTCGTGTTGAGAGGAACCAACAAAGCTGACGCGGGAAAGGAGCTGGAAACCCAGAAAGAGGTGGTGGTATCGATGCTCCTGAGACTCATTCAGTACCACCAGGTGAGAGGCAGACAGCCGCTGTCTGTGCCAGGCTGGGCCCTTGGGCCAGGGGTGCCAGGAGAGAGTGGCCTGGGCAGCCACCTTCATGGGGAGATAGCCAGTGCTGAGCGAGCACCACCTCCGGCAAGGCTGGACATGTGGCGAGGCTCTCCCTCTCAAAAGGAGGACCAACAGTCACTGATGGACAGTGTGGCTCTGTCCCTCGGAGCTGACTCACACGGTGTATTCCTTCGGGTGGAGCAGGAACTCCACTCTCCGGCAGGTGGAGGCCATGAAGGGCAGCAGTCGGCTTTCTGTGACTCCTGTCTTTACCTTGTCCAGTGGCCTGGCCCTCGCTCACTGGCATTCTTCAGTTACTTGGCTTTCAGCCCTTACAAGCCGTGAGCTTTTCTCACAGAAATACTTTCTCTGAGTATTCTCATTTCGGTCGATCTAGTAAAGTTTAGTTACACATTAGTGTAATTAAATCCCATTGTGATGACAGCAACAGTTGCCATGGAGACATTGGGTAATCGTTCTGACTGGAGAGCTCTCAGGTTGGGGGGATACCTGGTGGTGGCTGGTCAACTCTGGGCCCAGTTTGCAGGAGGCCAGAGAGGCCGGCTCGTCTTGGGCAGCAGGGCCGGGTTGCATACAGATGTTCTCCAGCAGGCGGGGTGCGGCCACATGGCTTGAAGGGAGGCTGGGCACTGTGTGGAGCGTGGTCTCGCAGGGGTACATCTCTTTCTCCGTAGCCATTCTCTTCTTCAGACCAGGTTGGCAGACTTCTCTGTTTACGCCCTTCTCTTGTTCCTTGTCAGCAGGAGATCACAAACATTTTTAGCTTTGCAGGCCAGGTGGCATTTGTTGCGACTCATGTCTGCTGTCATGGATAGAAGTCCTAGTCAGCATGTTC
>PVIW01008012.1:0-65675 GCA_004026585.1 Noctilio leporinus | reverse complement strand
TTGCAGGCCTTTGTTGACCATGACTTGAAATACTTTTTGCCATTCCCTTCTGGCTTGAATTGTTTCTGTTGAATAATCATTTGATAGCCTTATTGGAGCCCCTTTGTATGTTATTTGTCTTTTCTGTCTTGATGCTTTTAGGATTCTCTCTTTGTCTTCGAAATTCGCCATTTTAATAATAATGTGCCTTGGTGTTGGTCTGTTTGGGTTGATCCTCATTGGGACCCGCTGTGCTTCCTGAACTGGATTGATGTTTTCACTCATCATGTTAGGGAAATTTTCTATCATGACTTTTTTTGAACAGGTTTTCCATTCCTTGTTTCTCTTCTCCTTCTGGTATCCCTATGATATGGATGTTGTTATGTTTCATGTTGTCCTGCAGCTCTCTTAACCCCTTTTCAGTCTTGTTCAGCCTTTTTTTATTCTCTTGTACTGTCTTGGAGTATTTGTCTACATTATCCTCCAAATTGCTGATCCAATCCTCTGCTTCCTCTAGCCTACTGTTGATTCCTTCTACTGTATTCTTCAATTCAGAAATTGTATTCTTCCTTTCCTCCTGGCACTTATTGATAGTTTCCATGTCCTTTTTCATGCTGTTGTAGTTCTCAGTAAGGTCCTTGTAACTTCCCTGAAGTTCTTTGTAATTTCCCTGGAGTTCTTTGTAATTTCCCTGGAGTTCTTTGTAGTTCTCTTGGAGTTGTTTACAGTTTTCTTTGATGTGGCTGAGCTCACTAAGCTTCTCTATCATCATTCTTTTGAATTATTTATCTGATATTCCAGGTGCCTCTGTTTCATTTTGTGTTCTTTCTGGGGATTCTTCCTTTCCTTTTGGTGATGGACTGATTCTTTTTATTTTTTCTCCATTTTGGTTGTCTGTTCTTGCTTGCTTTTTATTTATTTATTTATTTTTGTTCTTTCCTTGGGTTAACCTGCTTTCCTTCTTTGCCTTAGTTGAGCACCCTTCTGTGATCGGAGATTTGTGGAGTTCAATGTTGCCGTCTCCCAGATTTTCTCCACTTGCTATTCTTGGTGTGTCCTTTATTTGGGCTGTGTGGTTGTATTCTGGGCCTGTGGGCTTTTAGCAGAAACAAAAACAAAAACAAACAAACAAACAAAAACCCAAAAACATAAAACCAAACTAAACCAATCAAAAAAATGCAAAAGGAAAAAAGAAATAAAAATGATAATAATAATAAGAAGAAAGGATTTAGATGGCTGTTCACCCTTAATAATCCCTGACTGGCCCAGATGGAGCCAGGACCTGAGGGCTTTTAGCAGAGGAAAAAGAAATAACGAAAAAAAGGGAGAAAGTCACAAGAGAAAGAGAAATCAATATTAATTTAAAAAAGGGGTTTAGGTGTCTGTTCACCCTTTATGGTCTCTGTTTGGTCCAGATGGAGCCAGAACCAGTGGGTTTTATCAGGGAGAAAAGAAAGAAGAAAAAGAAAGAAAAAGAAAGAAGAAAAAGGTGGGGGGAGAAAGTCACAAGACAAAGAGAACTCAATGTTATTAAAGAAAAGTTTTAGGTGTCTTTTCCCCCTTTATGATTTCTGATTGGTCCAGGTGGAGCCAGAACCTGTGGGCTCTACCAGGATGAAAAGTAAAAGGAATAATTAAAAAAAAAAAAAAAAAGAGGAAGGAAGAAAATAATAAAGAAAGGGTTTAGAAAGGCTGGGGAAGGGATGAATAATTAGATTGAGGACTCGGAATGTGTTGTAGCCACAGAGTGAGTAGACTTTAATTCAAGAGTAGGGGGAGGGTCTTGGGTATTTAAGTGGATTGAGGTATGGAAGGGATTAAGAATATGTGAGAAATAACTTTTGAAAAAGATATGTTGGCGATTAATAGTTCATGTAGCTCTCCGTATAACTCAGGTGCTTGAGATTAGCAGCAGTCCCTTTCCTGAGGCTGCATCTTTTTCTTGGTCAGGACGTTACAGTCTATAGTCTATATTCTAGCTGGTCTTGGCACGTGGCAGGGCCTCTGATTATCACAGTGAGGGCTGATTCTGTGTGTCCACCTCCAGGTAGGCTGGGCTTTCCACAGCCTGCCTGGGTTTTAGGGCTGCCGGTATTCTGGAACCCGCAGAGTGCCCCGTCGCACTCCTGGTGGAGGTTCCTGCCCGTGAAGAGCACCCAGCACCCCTGCAGGGCAGCCCGCAACTTTGCCAGACCCTGTGAAGACTGGTCCGGCCCCCGCAGTTCCGGGAGGAGGCCCCCCCTATCCGCCTACACTGTCCCGCCCTTCTGGGGCAGGCACCAATCCTCCAAGCCAACCAGCTCTCCTAGGAGTCCTTTACAGGACCTCTGTGATAAGCCCCTCCCAGGTATGGGCAGTGTGGCCTTTGTCTCCGGCAATGGCGGGTCAGTTTCCCTACTAGTTCCCAGCTTGCTGGCTCGCTGTTTGGAGTTTCCGAGGAGCCTGGGGGCCTGTGTGGTTGCGCAGGGCTGGGCTTCCCCCCTCGCAGGGGCTTCTAGCTGCTGTTTCCCCAGTGGCCCAGCAGCACCGTTTTCGGCCCTCTCGCCACCCCGGCTGGTGCACTTCCCTGTTCTCCCACTCAGGCTTCCCGCAGGACTCTTCTCCTCCGCCTCTAGCCCCGCAAGGAGCCTCCTCTCCCTGTTGTGGGAGTGAGTCTCTCACACAGTCCCTCCCCTGCAAGAGTTCAATTCTTCGTTCCCTACAGTGTTTGCCCTCGCCACCCACACTTCACTGTTGAGACTTCCAGTCGCCAGGGAGCCCGGAGCTGGCCTCATTCAAACGCGCCCCTCTAGGCAGAGCCGCCACTGCCCAGAGCCAACCTCGGCCCACCGGCCGGTCGGTCGGGAACACCTCACCTACTGTCTTGCTGGCCTCCTCTGCCTCTGGGGTGTGCTCCCCTATGTCCAGATGCTGCCCGTTCCAATTCCTAGGGTCCTGAAAATGTCTCATGCTCCCTCTCTTGTCCTCTAGCTGCTTTGGTACTCGAGAACACCATCAGCACTGCTCTCTACTCTGTCGCCATCTTCTGATCTCTCTCCCATGTTCTTAACATCAGAATACACTGCTTTTGTGCTTTCCATCATCCAAGTAAGGTCTTTAAGAAATAAATGAAATTGTCTAATGGAAACACTGTATACTATCTTAAGCTATACAATGAGACCTCTTCTGTCTATGAAATTCTCAGAGAAAATAACCAGTTCCAGCCATTTGTTATAATATTGGTTCTGTTTTGGAAATTATGAAGGGTCAACTATGACTCCAAAGTGAGTGTGATGTAAAAGCCAAAGAGTCAAATGAAACATGAGCTACCCAACTATGCCTTTATTCCTTTTGAGTTTTGGTATTTACTTTCCTTAAAGGCCACATTTATCATTCTTATCTCTTGATAGCTACAAACTTGATTGTTTACTACTTGGCTCCTACAAGAACTAGGTGGGGAATATTTATAATATTGTATTAAGCAGTGGCAAACAGAATTTAACTTGGGGGGTTTAATTAAAAGAGAGTGTAAGTAAAAACAAAAGGATTAGCTCAAATAATTATTTGTTAGAGAAATGTTCAAAGCCACATCCCAGAATGGGCCTGAGGAAAAAACACCTGTGCTGCCCCAACCAAACACTAACTGCCAAGAACACATATTGAGCTGTAACTTTTTTATAATTGTGCTGTCCTGCACCAGAGTTCTTTTTTTAAGGCTTTCTTTAATCCCATCTACATTCTTGCACTTTCTTCAATCAGAGTTGTTTCCTATACCCACATATTCTCTGGCACCAAACTCACAGTTTCTGTATCTAAGAGTCTGAGCAATTGCTTTATATACCTAAAAGTCTGAATTTCCTGGAAGTCCTGTACTATATAAAAGGGAGCATCTTTTTTTTAGAAGCAGACCAAAGCTCAAACAAAACTAACAGTAAATTCAACCCTTTGAAAGGAAAGATTTATTCCACAACCATTGAGTACTTTTACAATGTGATTGACACTGGATAACAAACTAGAGATAAAATAATAGAGAGTTGCTACTTTCAAGGATGGTAAGACTGTGTCTAGTGAGGATGGCAGGTGGGTAACATGATGTAACAGGAAGAGAACAACTATAAAGCTATTAAGGTCTGATTGAGTGGATGATGAAGGATTTGTATAAAGAGTGGGAGAGACAATATTTAGGGTCATCATTTGTACATCTTAGAGACATCTTGTGTTATTGCCTGTGTCTTTCATTTAAAATTATTTGCATAGGTAAAGCTAATGTGGTGAAATGTTAACATTTAGGGCTTCTAGATGAATAGTATGTGTGAATTATTTGTATTATTCTAACAACATTTCTGTAAGTTTGATATGTCAATATAAAAGTCAAAATAGAATACAAAGTATTTCAGCAATTACAAATTCATAAATAAACTTTTCTAACACCATTATGTTATATCTGGCTCAGAGGAAAGGAGTCCATACCTCTACAACATCTCATCTTAATAAACATTTGATGCATTCTTAACTTTTCTTACTGACAATGTCATGTCTGCAAGTAGAGGAAAATATCAAGTTGAACTCTTATTCTGGGCTTAATTCCTACCAGAAAGAACAATGGAGTTCTTGAAATGAGGATGGCAGGAACACTTTGGAAGACAGTGATCTTTTTGGTGTTTCTAAAAGTGGAATGTTGATAACAGAAATAGAAGTACTCCAGACTTTAGAACCTCATATTCTTAAAAAGTTAGATAGAATGTATAATCTCATGATTACGGTTTCTGAAAAGTATTCAAGAGAGATAAGAGGTTTATAGAAATTCTTGTGATACGAAATTAAACTAAAGGGAAGTGAAAAGAAGGAGAAATCTAAAGGAAGCAATGTAACTTTGCAGGGGTTCTCTGATGTGCCCAAAAGAGACAAGAAGAAAAATAAAAGCAAATGAAGATACAGAAGACTGGTGCCAATATAAATTCCACTTCTACATTTCCTAGTGCCTGGTACATAACACTGTGGGATGAGAAAAAGGCATAGAAAATTCAAAAGATACCTGCTCAGTCAGCACAACAGGACAGTAATTGGATTGACAAAAAGACACCAACAGACACTGTTATAGAAGATATAATGTTTTTTTCTATGGCCAAAGGCATAAAAATGTACAGATACCAATAGAAAGCAGGAGCTAATATAGTATGCTGCCTGCTGGGTGCAGAACAACCTAGGTCTCCCAAAGTTCTTCAAAGAAAGTGGAAAATGGAACTGAGGAGGAGTGGTGGTATGAGAAATGCTCTTTGTCCAAGTTTGCACCCTCCTGGCAACCTACTGTTTGACTCTGGAAAGTCTGGCTGACACCAGGTGCAAATAATTATATTAAAATACCAGCATACACATAAGTGTTTACAGCAAGACTTGACATACTGAAGGTCAATTTACTAAGTAAGCCCACGAAGGACTCAGGCTTCAGGCCTGAGTTATACCTCTTAATTTATACCCTGCCCCAAGATTTAATATTTTATTTGCAGCATCAAATTATATTTATAGTGAGAGTATGTAGATATCTGAGTTTCCAGGCAGACTACAATAACTTCTTGAATTTCTTAGTGAGAGGATGATATAGCACAATTAAATAATGAATTGATTTTAGCTTTCTCTTTATGTTAATCTCTCCCATTTTGTGAGTAATAATCAACTGACTCACATAGGATTGAATTTTTCTGTTACATATTATCATGAACTATGGCTTTATTGTTTCTGTTAACCTTACATATTATTGTTTTGATTTGATGCATAAACTTTTCATTAGGCCACTAGCAGTCATGGCTTTAGGCCAGTGGTTCTCAATATTGTCAATGTCTAGAAACAGTTTTGTTTGTCACAACTTCATGGTCACTTGCTACTTGCAGCTAGTGGGTGGAGATCACAATGCTTAGGACCACCCCTCCAACAAAGAACTGTGTAGTTCAAGGTGTCTTTGGTTGGGCAACCCTGCTTTTTAGGTTAGCCCCTGTATCTTTGTTAAAACTACTTGCAGACACTGTTAAACTGCCTCTAGTAGGCCCTAGACAGCTGTCACCCATGTGATTCACAGGAACAGGCAATTTCAGTGGTTTGCATTTTTCTTGTTAGATCTTCATTCAGGGATTAAAAATACTTTTACCTGAAAGTTTTGTGATCTTGCCAAGACCATGTTAACTGTCACTTTTTTGAATTGTCCTCAGTTTGGCTTCACAACATCTCATCTAAGCTTGCTGCCCCCTCTCCCCACTCCCAGGTTTCCTTATGCCAGGTGGGTGGTGAGTAGGAAGAAGGGCTTCTGTTTTTAATAGCTCACCCAACTTAAAAAGGCCTGGGCTGGGTCCACACAGACTAGGACACCTCCACCTGTCCTGCCCCCAGAGTCTTCCAGTGGGGCTGTTCCAACACTTACTGCTCTCTTGAGCTGTGTTACATAGTGAACGTTTGTGTCCCATCCCCAAGTTCATGTTGAAGCCCTAATTCCCTGTGTGGGTATGTTTGGAATTGGGCCTTTGAGGTAGCAAGTAAATGGTGCTTTGATCAGGTAGGATTAGAGTCTTTTATCAAAAGACACAAGAGATTTGTACTCTATTTTTTCATCCCCCTTCCCTGCAATAGCCCACTGAGGAAACACTATGTGAAGACATAGAAGGTGGCCATTTTCAAGCCAGAAAGGGATCTTTTATCAGAAATTGAATCTGCGAGAAACTTTGATCTTGGACTTCCAGCCTCCAGAACTGTGACAAAATAAATTTCTGTTGTTTAAGCCAGCCAGTATGTGGTACTTTGTTATGGCAGCCTGAGCAGACTAATACAGGCTATCTGTGCAAAAACACCTGACCTTCTCTTAACTCACTTCAGATTCTGTTTTTCTAACTAGTGTTCACTTATTCTCTAGGACCCTCTCCACTTTATGCAACTTTGAAAAATGCTTCTATACTATTTATTTTACTAAAGTTTCAGGTAAGGGTAAAAATTTTTAAGCCTTCCTTACTAACTCGCTAATTGTTGAAAACCATATACATGTGTCCCCTTCTGCCAGCCCCAAGATTTCTAACTTTGGAAAGGCTAACTTCCCTGTCTAAAAAGCTTATTTCTTCTAAGAAAAATCACATCTATAACTACAAAGTTAATTATTTACCATTTTAGTTGCATTGTCACAATACAATTTTAATTGGTATACTTGGAAACTCTGGGTTATCTTGAAAATGATGACAGTAGCAATCTATTTCTCAATCATATTTAAACAAACACCTCCTATCTAGCCTCTATGCAACCAAACATTTATCTTTCAAATAGAAGTTTCAAAAAGATATTGGTTTTTGTACACCTCAACCAATGGACATTTTATACCTCATTGAAATACTTGTGGTTTCTACTTGAACTGCATATGGTCCAATGACAAAATTATTTTTGAGAGGCTCTCTATTAACTTATTTTGAAAATTTCAATTAGACTGCATAGTCTGCATAGTTCTAGGGTCAGAGCTGAGAGTAAAGGAAAAGATTTAATGCACAAAATTTAAACCACAGTTAATCATAATTAAAACTCTAATGTGGACCCAGGTATTCTTTGTCCACCTTTTAAAGTAAGATCAGTGAAGATAAAACTTTATTTAATTTTAACATCATTACCACCACTCTCTTCCATATTTAAAACCTCTTATTTATTAAATTTGTACTGTTCTAAAAATCCACTGCCACTGACAAAATCTAAAATAAAAGGCAAAGAATTTTCTGTGCTTAATTTGTATGTCCCCCCACCACCATTTCACATCAAAAATGACAAAAGTATTTGATTTTTGCTGAAAAACAGCTTTGTCCGTATTTTCATTGCTACCCTGACTAGATATTGGAATTTCAGTTTATGTTATAATACTTCAGATATCTTTAATTCTTTGGCTTGAAGTAGCAGAAGTAACCAGGGAATTATAACTGTGACAATTTCCAATATGTAATCCAGGAAACCAAACTGGTTGGAGTCAAGGAGACAATTAACATACTTCACTCAAACACCTCTTCCTTTATTCTTAGTCACACATTTGTTTTTTCAACAAAGGTGGTTTACTTGTTATTCTAGCATTGTGGTATTAACCCCTTTGTGGTTTCTCTAGTTCTCCTTACCAATTCTGCTGTCAGAACCCAAGGAATTTGCACCAATTTTATTTAAACAGTGAGTCAGTGATATGAGCCACAGAAAGACAACAATGGATATAGCTAGAAATATCAAGTTTTCATGAAGATGGCTTCATAAAATAGAAGACCCATAATATACCTCAAGTGAAAGTAATGCTTTCTTATTTCCCAAAGTTTCCCATAGGAAAATTAAGCTGTGGATGACAAAGCCAACATGGACTAGGGATTGTGCTAGGCACAAGAAACTCCTCTTGCTATTCTCATAACTAAAATCAGGTCTGGCTGCCTGCCGCTATGAAAGCTAATAATACTCAATAGGCACGTGCTGATGTAAAGGGAAGTTGCTTATTCTCAAGTGCCAGCCACGTGGAAGATGGGGGACTCATGTCACAATTCCCATCTCCCTGGGAGGATGGAGGGCTCATGTTTCAAAACCAGAAGTTTTCATAAGGAGGGAGAGGGGAACACAACAAAGAGAGCAAAGGAGGGGGTTGCAAAATTGTCCACGTACAGATAAGCCCAGTACATTCAGATAAGGTAAGTGATGGTCTGGTGTGTGTGTGTGTGTGTGTGTGTGTGTGTGTGTGTGTGCATGTGCACACAACATCCTGGTTTAGTCATCCTGATTTCATGTCATCCTGGCTCCAGAATTGAAGGTCAGCAAATCTCCTGGAGCTGGGATGCCAGAAGGTTGGGGTCTGTATATTTTGAAGCTAGTTCCTAGGATTCAAATACAAACATGCTGTTTATCTACAATCTGCATATTAAAGTTAGCATTTAATATGCAGAGAATGTCAAAAGAACGGTGGAGTGGGTTAGAATTCTCCACTGTTACAATTTTCCACTGCTACATTTTCATGAAGGTTCATAGCCTTCTAAAAGCCCTTCACAACTCACATGACTATTCTGGACACTGTCTAACTTTCCACCAGCTACATAACAACTACAGATAATTACTAAGCATATGCCACAGGTTTAGAAGAAGAGAGGGCAGTTTTTCAAGAGCATTACCCTACAGCCCCAAGCTTTAAACCTACCTGTTCACCCTTGTACACCCAGATCAAATGTATTATCTCACCCTGGAACTCCCTGCCCTGTGTATCACACAGTGATTAAGGGCATCAGGATACAGCAAGGGGGAATCTCAGTTACTTTTGACTTTAACTTTGTCACCCTTGCAATACAACCAGGTTCCAAGTTCTGTGAATTCTTCTTGTGAACATTCTTAAATCTATTCTTTTTTCTCCATTTCCATTGCTCCTAAATGTAGTTCAGACCTCCTTTACTTCTCACTCAAAGCTGTTCCAACAACTCCTGAGCTCATTTCCCTGTTCTTAGTTTCTCTTCTCTCTAACCCATTATCTACCTATCTTTCCCAAACAGACCTCGATCTTCTCTTTTTCTATAAAATATTCCAAAGTGAGTTCATTTATTATCTTGGGTTAAAATATCATAATTTTGCTGATGAGTCATAATTTTATCTCCAGCCAGAGAAATTCTCCAAATCTCAGACTCACACATCCCACATGTCCAACAGCCTACTTGATGTTTCCACTGAGCTGTCTCATAGGCATCTTTAACTAAATATGTTTAAAACAGAACAATTAATTTTCCATCCAAATGTGTGCGTTCTCACAGTTTTCATCTCAATAAGTGGTATTCTCAATCCAGAAGATCAATTCAGAGATAGTCATCTTTGATTCTTCCTTTCCCCTAACCTCCTACATCCAATGCATATAACAACTCATGCTGATGTACCCCAGGTACCCACATTTCTCCATCCTCATAAGTCAGCACCTTAGCTAGGCCACCATCATCCCTGTACCATCTTTCACCTAGACTACTGCAAACAATGCTATCTGGTCTACACCATTCTACTCTTGCTCCTTTTTAATCCATTTCATATTTATCAAGAAAACTTTCTTTCTTTCTTTCTTTCTTTCTTTTTTTAAAGATTTGGCCCTGGCTGGTGGCACAGTGGATAAGGCTCCAGCCCTTCCCCTCTTTCTATAAATAATAAATAAAATATTTCAATAAATAAAATTTTAAAAGATTTTATTATTTTTAAAGATGGAGGAAGGGAAAGAGGCAGAGAGGGAGAGAGACATCAATGTATGGTTGCTTTTCACCTGCCTCCAGCTACGGACCTGGCTGGAAACCTGGCATGCAACCTGGTTATGTGCCCTGGCTGGAAATCGAACCAGTGACCTTTGGGTTCTCAGGCCAGAGCCTTATCCACTGTGCCACCACCCAAGGTCAAGAACACTTTCAAAACATGACTTGAATCATATCACTTACTTCAAACCCCTAAATAGCTTCCTCTTCCATTGAAAACTCCTTGCCATAGCCTATAATGTGCTACCCATCTCTCCAATATCATCTCAAACCATCAACTTCAACTTGGGTAACAACCTTCAGTAACATTGGGTTTCTTTTTTTTTCAATTATGGTTTACATTTAATATTATTTTGTATTAGGTTCTGTGGTTAGACAATCATATACTTTACAAAGTCTTCCCCCTGATATTTTCAGCATCTACCTAGCACCTACTATTATTACAATATTATTCACTATATTCCCTATGCTGTGCTTTACATCCCCATAACTCTTGTAACTACACTGAGCTTCTTAAAGTTCCTAGAAGCTGCTGAACTCTTTACTACTTCAGGGTCCTTTTTTCCTGTTTCAGGGTCCTTGCAAATATTGACCTTTCTGCTTAGAATGCTATTATCACCAGTATGTGCATAACCAACTTCTCATCTTTTAGGTCTGAGCTGTATTTTTACCACTTCCAAAAGCCTTTCTACCATATCTATACATAGTAGGCCACTCTGATTGCTAAACCATTTGTTTCCTTTATAAAAATCATTACTTATAAAAATTATATTTGTTAGTATATCTCTTGTTGCTTTCTCTGCATCATTTTCCACAGTATCTGGCATATACTTAGAATTTAATTGAATATGCTATTTTATATCTTTGCTTAAAATCTTTGCTGTTTTTCACTAATCTACAAATTCTAGGGTATAAAATTTATCACTCTTTACAGTTTGAACCTAATCTACATTTTCAGCATCCTTCCTATCACTTCAAACTCTATATCAGTTTGTATTTTGTTCACTTGTGAACAATGGAAAACAATACATGGTGGCTTAAATAATGGAACTATTTTTTCCTCGTGTGACAAAAGTCTGGAAATATATCATTAGGGCTGATGTGGTGGCTCAACAGTGCCACAGAAAACCACAGGCTTCTTTTGTCTTCCTAACTTGTCATTGTCAATATGTGGCTTTGTTTTCATGATTGCAAAAGCATTGCTGAATCTCCAAGTGTTACATCCACATTCCAAATGAAGAGGAAGCTTCTCTTATACAGTTGTTTTCTATTTATCAAAAAAAAAAAAAAAAAAAAAAAAAGCCTTTTCCCTGGACATCTTCCTACATCTCTGGCTAGAACTGTATCATATGGCTACCTTTAACTACAAGAGAGATTGGGGATTGAGTATTTTTACCTGGGTTTACTTTTAGTCCTGAATAAAATCATGGGTTTATAAATTAAGAAGAAGGGGAGTGTATATTAGGCAGAGTATTAATATGTGCCTCACCATGTGTAATCATTTTCTCTAGCTATACTGGGCTATTTTTCACAATTACCTGAAATACTATACAATTCCACAAAGCTTTTACATCTTTGCTCCAGTTGTTATCTCTCCTTGGAATGTTGTCTTGCTCTCAACCTAAAAAATTTGACTCATCTTTCAAGGCTGATCTTGAATGTTGCCTATCTAAACCTTCTTTTATCCTCTGATATAGGGTTAATGTTCCTTGAGTTCCTGGATAGTGGTGTAAAAAAATACAAGGGCCCTGTCTTATAGCTGTATCATGAACATTAAAGAAAACATGGAACATTGTAAACAATCAAACAGTGTTAACCAAACTGAAAGGGGGACAAATCCAGGAGGACATGATTTCCTTTTATAATCCTCACAATAGTCCCATGAGAAAGCAATAACCTTTATTTTACAGAAAAGGAAACTAAGCATCAAAGAAATAAAGCAACTTGCCTAATGTCACACAACTAAAAATTGCAATCCTAGAAATTAATCAATTGAAGACAATCCCTTTTCTTTGCAGCCCATCTCCTGACAATTTTATTATTTTAATCCCAAGGTCAGCAAATTAAATTTCATGGGCAGGCCTCTGGCTTCTGTAATTTAAGTTTTACTGGAATACAGCCATGCCCGTTCTTTGATCTATTGTCTATGCTATTTTTGCATACTATAACAGAAGAGTCAAGATAGAACATATAGCCTATAAAACCTAAAGTATTTACTATCAAGCTCTTTATAAATGTGTTGACCTCTGTCTATGCTATGCCATACTGAATCCTGAATTAAATTAAAAGATAAAATACCGTAAAAAGATAAGTTTAAAATTATTATTTTTCTGGTGTGGCTCAGTGAATTGAGCACTGGCCTGTGAACCCAAGTGTAGCTGGTTTGATTCCCAGCCAGGGCAACATTACCAGGTTGCAAGCCAGGTCTCCAGCCAGGTCCGTAGCTGGAGGCAGGTGAAAGGCAACCATGCATTGATGTTTCTCTCCCTTTCTTCCTCCCTGCCTTCCCCTCTCTCTAAAAATAATTAATAACAAAAATTTAAATACATAAAAAGATAAAAATAAAATTATTATTTTTAAAGTAATGGTATGAAGCAAAAAAAAAAAATAAAAAAATAAAAGACTAGGAACCCTGCTTGAGGAAGATATAGCATTAAAAATAACAGAAGCCCTGGCTGGTAGCACAATGGATAAGGCACCAGCCTGCAAACCCAAAGGTCCTTGGTTTGATTCCCCAGCCAGGGCACATAATCAGGTTGCAAGCCAGATTTCCAGCCAGCTCCGTGGCTGGAGGCAGGTGAAAGAGAGCCATACATTGATGTTTCTCTCCATCTCTGCCTCTCTCCTTTCCTCTCTCTCTGGAAATAATAAATAAAATCTTTTTTAAAATGACAGAAGAAAAAGGGGAATTCAGTAGTTCTTACTTCCTTCTCTGTTCAACAAGAAAGAGAATTGGACTGAACTGGAAAAAGAACTGGACTGAAGAAAATGATTAACCATTATAAGAATAATTTTTACTTCACAGGACTTTTGTAAAAAAGAATGAGCTAAAACATGAGGTAAGGCACAATGCACACTGCATATTTTAGGCTCAATAAACAGAATCTGTGCTTCACTGTGACCCACTCTTCACCAGGTATTGTTGATTCTCAAATTGACACTTTTTTTTTATTGTCAGAACTGCTCTTTGGGAGCAAAGAAAAACAGAAAGGCAATTTGTACTGTTGCAAGTCTGGAATTCCATAAGGATGGAAAATCTCCCTGATCTATGTGGATTCCATTTTCTCCAGAGAGTCATTTCTGTATCTTGGAGGAAATTGCACTCTCAGGTAGGGGAGTAATTAAGTCTGAGCCTATTCACTTTTCCTCTAACTCAAACAGCCCTATTTGTTACCATTACTACTCTCTCCCACAGGAGCCTGGGAGACAGGGTGAGAATAAGGGAGTCCCAGTGCTAATCACAGTCCTCTCAAAATTTCTTGAAGGAAATTATGGGGGGAGAAAAAAAAAACTGTCTAGTTAAGAGGTTCACATAACCCCAGTGCAGAAACCAGCTGGGTTCCAGCAACTGTGATAGTCCTCCTGATTAAGTGCTATGCATTTACCAGAGGCTACATTGTTAACGATCTCAAAAAGAGGGTAAATTGTCGTTTGAAGGAGGTGATCAGGAAAGAAGCCACAGCCATCTGGAAGAAAGGTAGCAAAACATTCAACACAAACTGCCTATGACTTTCCTAACAGAAATAATTTATTTACAGAAATAATTTATTTACAAGGCTTTTTGGCTTTTAGAGAGCTGAGACTAAATGTATGTTTTTTTTTTGTGGTGGCTTGTTTTATAGCACAGATTGAACTCTAGAGAGGGAGTTATGGAGCCAAGACATCTTACATATTCTTAATGATTGTGAAGTGTCTGCATTTACTGTATGAAAAATGCAGGCTATAAAAGCAGAGTGATGCATGCTATATAAAAACTCTGGTTTGTTCCCCTTTAATAGAATATGGTCAAATCATAGCAATATTCAGTCAAAAATTGCAGTTGGAGAGCAATACTAAATGAAATATCCCTTAATAATGTAGTTAAACAGGAGATAGCCAATCATTAAAGCTTTGCTTAAGGACACTGGCAGCTTACTGCTCAGAATAAACCAAGCACACAAAACCCCATTTAAATAAATGATAATTCTCCAATATTTCAGAACTCTTTCACTGTTGACATGAATAACTTTGACAACACTGTAAATATGAATGGTTAAGGCATCAAAATAAAGCACAGCATTAAGAAGACATAAGGGCCCTACCCCAATAAACCTACTTTAGTTTATGCTGAGTGGTGCAAGAATCCATAAAATAGCCATCTTTGTTTCTTCCTGCCCCTTGACTAAACATTCTTGACTGCATGCACTCTTAAAACTCAGGAAAATAGTGGGAAATATTGCTGTTAGAAGCTACCAAGCTGTCTGAAGCAGACTATGGATTTATATATTGATAAACTTTTGCCAATTCAATGCAGAAATAAATATAATTTCTCCTTGCAGTTCCAATTTCTGAAGTGTGCATTCTGTTTCTACAACAACTTTCATTTTGTTAACCTGTTACTCACATTAAAGGTTTTGTGGCCCTGGCTGGTGGCACAGTGGATAAGGCACCGGCCTGCAAACCCAAAGGTCGCTGGTTCGATTCCCAGCTAGGGCACATATAACCAGTTTGCAAACCAGTCTCTACCCAGCTCTGTAGCTGGAGGCAGGTGAAAGGCAACATTGATCTCTCTCTCTTCCCCTCTCTCTAAAAATAATAAATAAAATCTTTTCTAAAAAGTCTCTTATTTTTAGTATAACATTTCCAGAAGTATTTGACAAAGAAAAATGGAGGAAAATTGTAGCTTGAAGATAAATGTAATATTCAATGTGAATTTCTACATATAGCATATTTGGTCAGCACCTCATCTATTGTGAGATCGCACAAAAACAGATTTTTTAAAAGTTTTATGTTTATGAACTGTGCAGAATAAAACACCATATTGCATATATTCTTTGATGAACAAGGTAGGGTATAAATCAATAACAATATCCAAATTGATTTATTTTCTACAGATTTACACTTAAATAAAATCCAAGGAAAGGAACATATTGCTGAGTATTTTTTATATGGTAGAGTCAAGGCATTTTTTGTTGGGTTGCAATTTTTAAAACACTGCTATAATATTTGAACATGTGATGCTAATGAGATGGTTTTAAGCTATGAAAAAAGTCATATAATAAGAAATTCAATTGAGGACAGGGGAAGAGAAGCAGTTCTTATAGGCTGACACAGAATAAATTATGACACAGCCTGCCATTTGACCTTCACAGAAAGAAATCACTTCTTTTTTCCCCCCACATATTGTCTTATCTTTAGCTTTCCTAAAAAAAAAAATTAAAAAAAAAAAAAAAGAAGTCCCATGCAGTTTCATATAACATGGCTGGGAATGGGCAACTTTATGAATACTCCCTGATTTCCCCCTTTGGATTTGGGTGGGGAGAACATTGCCCTTCATTTATTAGAAGTGATCTTGGAAGTTAAACTTGGCTTGAATTGTCATTGTGAACAATGATTTTCTAATGTTCTAATTAATGCTTTCTCATTATTAGAAAGACAGTGGAGTAGAGTGGATAAGCACATGGCATCTGGAACCAGACTGCCTGGGCTTGAATTCCAACCTCTTCAGTCACTAAGTGGTGACTTTTGGCAGTTTACCTACCTATGCCACAACTCAATTTCCTTATTTGTAAAACAAATTAGGAAAACTAATTTGTATGTGTAAAAGGTTTAAAAGATTACCTAGTACAGAGTTTTATCAGCAGGATTATCATTTTTATTCCTTAACCTCAAGCTGTATAGCTTTCCTTCACTAGCTTAATTAGCCAAAAACAATCATTTATCCTTTTACTGGCTGGCTGATACAGCTGGGTACAAACTAACATGTAGTTTTCTAATAGGTAAATTGCCACAGGCAACACAGTTAGTGACTGATGAGGCTGGGATTCATACCCAAGCAGTCTGGTTCTAGAAGCCAGTACCTTATCCACTCCACTTCTGCCTCTCTAATAATTAGAGAAGTTTAGTTAGAGGATTTGAAGATGATTATTACCACTCACAAATCCAGTGATAGCTGCAATTCATCTTATTAGCCTTACCTTTACATGTTACCCCAAAGATTGCATTCCTGTATGAGTTCAGAGGTCTAAGCATTCCCCCAATGCACATAGACTCAAAGGTAATAGTTCCTTAAGGACACTGTCCAAGCCCTAGAATGCAGTCTCCTCCAACTCTAGGTTTATTAAGGTATAATTTACATAGACTAAAATTCACACTTCTAATGGACAGCTCTATTGGCTTTGACAAGGCCACATAGAAACCACCAGTATATTAAAATACAGAACATTTCCATCATTCCTCCAAATTACCCCCTACCCTTTTGTAGTCAACATCCCTTCTCCCACTTTCTGCCCCTGGTAACTGCTAATCTATTTTCTCCTCCTATTGTTTTGGCTTTTCCAGAATGCTATATAAGTAAAATCATATAGTACAAAATGTTATAAGCCTGGCTACTTTTACTTAAAATAATAACATTTGAGATTTATCCATGTTTTGTGAATCAGCAGCTCATTTTTACTGATGGATAGTATGTTTTTCGTTGTATGAATGTATAGTTTAAAAAGTCTTAAGCCCATCACACCATCACTAAATGACAGTGGGTCTTTTAAATGCTCCAAGAATATATAATGCTAAATCAGATAAGGATTATATAAAGTTCCTCAAAAATAGCAGAGATTCCTGATGTTACCTCACATAATGGAGAATCCTAGGAGTTCAAGTGATCAAAACCTATGAAATAATCACTTGTTATTGTTAGCACACTATCCTATCTATGGTTTCAGTGGGGATGGAGGGGAGGGAGAAGTTTTAGAAAAGGAATCTTGGACACAAATTCTATTCCTGGAGAGATTGTTAATTAGCGGAGGAAGACAGTACAATAAAATACAAAAGGTAAAGAAATTCACATTAATCAAACAGAGTTATAATCATAAAAAGCTGTTATTTTCTCCTTTCCATCAGTGCCCTTTACCAAATAGATGACAACAAAAGAGAAACCTAAGCTGTATGGGATACATCAACTGAATGACTGAGTGGGCCTTGAACCAATGCTTATCTCATTAACTTTTGCCATTCCTCCTTTTTCATCATGGCACATAATAATTGGTAGGAGCTCACAAAATATCTGTTGAATAAATGCAAAATTTACTTTTAGCAGTAACGTTAACAGAGAGTTGTAAATTTGACCTATGAACTTTTAAAACTTACATCTTTTCATGCCTAATCATGGCTCAGATACAAAAATTTCTGATGTTCTCTTTCAGCTGCACCATACCACCTTCCTAAGACTTCCCATCTGAATAGTAATCACTCTTAATAAAATGGATATAGACTAATGACTTGATTTTCTCTGTTGCCAAAGAAAAGAGAGGATGGAAGAGCATTTTTCATCACTGCCTACCAATGATTCACCCCAGGTATTTTAAAATCTATTATCAACCTCTTTTCTAAGAAATGTTTTTCTCAGTAATGATTTTCCATTATTACTTATTTTAAATCTATTTTTGAAAGCAAGATATTGTCAGTCATTTGACCTTAAAGTCATAGTTTCATAAAAAGTTAACTTTCTTCCCATTAAGACACTTTCCAATACAGTAAAATATGTATTCTTGCCATAAATGATAATAGTAAGTATATGAGTAAAAGTTGCTTGATAATCTCTATGTGGGTAAATAGTAATTATTCCCATGAGCAAGACTAGAATTTTAAGTATAAAATTGTGATATTTGTTAAATTTGGGATGGCTTAATTTTCATGACTAGTATCTTCACACTCAGATTTACTAGTGTAAAGTCACTTATAAAGGGGCTGCTTACCTTGTCTGCACATTCTATTAATCTGAGTGGTAATTATTATCATTTGAATCAACCAAGTTCAAGTACTTACATATAAGCAGATATTGAGAGAATTTTTAGTTAACAATTTTTTAATAACAAATATTAATTGAGAAAAATTGAATGTTCACCAAAGGAAGAGAACAATATACAACTAACTTTAACATAAACATTTACAACAAAATATAAATAAGTGGAAATTCTTTCTTTCTTTCTTCCCACTTTGTTCCAAAATGGATTTGCCATATTAGTCACAGTAGATAAAAAGATATAGGGCAAGAATTCTGAGTATCCAAATCCTCAGCCAGCAGTTGGTATCATGAAAGGGAGATTAATGTGAGGACTCTGATCCCTTCTGGACTACATTGAAATGCAAAGCTGCCCATTGTGCTTCTGTATGAAGGTCACATTTTTGAGGAGACTGTGTAGCTTCCAGGTTTCCTTACTCTGCAGTACACTTGCTAATCATGAGCCTTAGCATCTGTACAGTTGACGATAAATAGAGTAAAGGAAGCATTAATGCCAGGCAAAAAATTTAAAGTAAAGTATATATTCCATTCAGAGACAAGGCAGAGCTCTCCTGAGCTGACCACCCATTCAATTAAGGAAGAAAAATCCTCATAGAGTCAATTCACAAGAGAACTAAAATATATCCATGTTCTTTAAGTTGTCCAATTGGGTGACATACAGCCTTTTATAGTAGTATTCTTTTATGATGCTTTGTATTTCTATGGTATTTTTTGTGACTTCTCATTCATTTCTGATTTTATTTATTTTGCTTTTATTCTCTTTTTTCCTTAGCAAATCTTATATAATATTATTAACCAAATGTTACCTCAATGAGAAAGAGAGAAAAAGAGAGGGTGCTAAAACCTAGTGTCAAAGAAAGGGTGACTAGGAACTTACCAAAATGCAGTAGTGGGGATTTATTTTAATCTAAAATGAATAAAATATTAGACAAAACATATGAAACAGCATTTGTTAAGTCACAGGCATGAGGCTATACCACAGTGTATTGAGGACAAACCCAGACAGACTGCATCAAACTTCCCAAGTTGAGGAGATATTGCTAAAAGGCCCTGGAGAACAACTTATCTAGAGTTAACAAAAATAGCACTAGAGAGACAAGAACTGCACAGAGAGAAAATTTTACACATTCATAGACAGTCCCTCTTAAATATTCAGTTGATCACCCATCAACACATGCATGAAAAAAATCTACCCAAGACCAAGGGAAAAAATTTAAAAACAGTGAAAAGGATTAGAGGGACAGTACTTGGTGATAACTCAGGGTCAATAATAGAGTGTTCTCACCAGCCAGACTAGTAATCTGCATAATTCATGGAACATTAGGTAGTCATCAGAAGAATCTTGCCTCAGTAGTGGAGAATAATTACTCCTAGACTAAATGCTGCTTCATTTCTGACAAACAGGTCTTAAAAGCAACACCCCAAAGGCAAACTGTTTCAGAGTAACTTAACTTCAAACTACAGGCTACAAATATAAATATATCCAGCATCCAACAAGGTAAAATTCACAATTTACCACAGGAAAGAGCTCTACAAAAGTTCTGCTCATTCTTGCTGGGTGACTCATACTGGTTTTGCCACACATTGGTCCCTGTAAATTCAGGTTTTTCATATCAGATCTTCATCACTACTTATAGTAAATTGCCAGAATCTGTCTGAAATAAGTATAGTCACCACATCAACAGCATCAACATTAACTGGGAAGTTGTTATAAATTAAATTCTCAGGCTCCACTCTAGGGTTATTAAATCAGAAATAATGGGGTGGACCCAGTAATCTGTACTTTAACAAACCTTCCAAGTGATTTTGATTCATGCTACAGTTTAACTGGCTATTTTCTAATATTTCTACTCATCTGCACTTGTTTACTTCACTGTAAGGTTATTTGGTTACTCCCTTGAGATTGGAAACTTACTGAGAGAAAGATATATTCCAAAGGTCAACTCCCAGCACTCACTAAAATCCCACTAAAAGATTATTTCAAGGTAATTTTTCTTAATATGAGTGTGTATGGTGGCCTGAAAAATATCAGTTAGCATTTTCATTTTTACAAAAAAAAATCATTTGGAGTCATAATACTCACAGAAATGTAGTTAACTAACATTTATTTTTTACAAAATGTTGGGAAAAAATGCCAGACAAGACAGTGCCAAATGGAAAGGTCAGTTGGCAACTCCTACATGCCTCTGTCCTTTGAAGTTCCTGGAACTTCAAAAAGTCAGAAGCTGCAGTGAGCAAGGAGAGAGGAAAAGAAAGTCTAATAAACTTAATGAATGAAGCACCTGAATTTCTCCCAGAGCCTTAACATCACAGTAGGTGAAATTGCAATGATGCACAAGGTTTGACAAATTGACTATGATAACATTAAGAAAGCCAGCTCCTATATTCTGATTTTAATTTACACTTGCTTTTACAAAGCCACACTCTAAATAAAATGTAGCTAAAAAGCTGTTGTGGACAATATATTGAAATTCTATAAAAATAATTAATATTTTTGGAATCAAGATCATTTTAAATTCTAAATGGAAAGTCATAATTTCCACCTGATATCACACTATACATAGGTTTCTGATATTTAGTGAAGTAACTGAAAAATCCACATTAATAGAATGAAAAATGATGATTATTTGGTCCTTTTCAAATACATTTTAATGTAGCACAGTGCTTATCCATACTGGAATTTTTACTACTACAATCTGGTTATATAAGATAATATTAGCTATCAGTATTTTCTTTTTTAAAAAATAAAAACCTATTAAAATTTTAATATAGTTCATCTGGTTTTCATATGTGAAAATATGTTCTATACTCTTCACCCTGGAGTTCTACCAAAAAATAAGAAAACTATGTTCACAGATGATCTTTTTGTCCTAGCATAGTCAATGTCCTAGGGAATTCTTGTCATTTCATCTTCTGAAAGTCTGGCATTTAGAAAAATGAAATTCCATGAAGAATGCTCAATATTAGTTTTTATTGGAATCTCTGTGTTTCTTGTTTAATTTTTTAAAGTAGGACAATAGAAAACTGAGAAGCAATATCTTTCTGACTTGTGTGATTACCAAAAGGTCTTGCAGTGGGCTCATGAGGCAAGTAAATGCAATCTTTTCTATTATTCTGTCATTATTGACATTTAAGAAATTGTTCATTTTAATTTAAGCTTGTGTCTTATACAACAGTCTTAGTAATAAACTCTAGGACTTTGTTGACTACACACTTCCATTTCACTTTTAATTTAATGTTAATTTCTTTTTCTTAATCCCATATTGTTCTTTCTTATCTTTTTCCATATATACTTGCCTTTCAAATGAATTTTCCTATTTTTTTAAGGTTTTCCATTATTGTAAATGGGGGATGTTTTCTCTAAGTTTTTTTTTTTTTTAAGATTTTATTTCATCATTTTTAGAAAGAGGGGAAGAGAGAGAGGCAGAGAGGAAGAGAGACATCAATGTATGGTTGCTTTTCACCTGCCTCCAGCCACAGACCTGACTGGGGACCTGGTTTGCAAACTTGTTATGTGCCCTGGCTGGGGAATTGAACCTGCGACCTTTGGGTTTGCAGGCCGGCGCCTTATCCACTGTGCTACCAGCCAGGGTCCATTTTCTCTAAGTTATATAACTTTTAATATCTCTGACCTTTTTGAGAGATTTTCCTGAATCTTTATCCTTTAAGTATTCTTGACACAGCTCAAAAATTAAATAAATGAATCAGATAAACTTTCCAGGTAGTTTTAAAAACTAAAAGAAATGAGGTAAACTGATAACAGAAGACCAAAGTGGAATTGCCATTTCAATTGAAAATAAAAAGATATAAATAATGTAGTAATGTTGTCAATTTTTCTAATTTCCACATGTATAGTATCTGTGTTTATTGAGTCAAAAAAGATAAAATAGGAGAGCTAAATTTTATATTCTTAAGTACACTTTAAAATATATAATGGTTTAACTTTACCTCCTAAAAATTCCCATGGGTCTCTTACCAGTGCCCTCCCAACATTGCCTTTCTGAAAATTCAACCTCCTGTAGAGCTTTGCTACTTTGATAATTAAGTGCTGGGCTGGATGCTTGCTTTTTCTGCCTTATGGCTGTAAAGGGACACACTATTTTTATGCTGCCAAGAAGACGACCTGACTTACACATTTATCTTTTAATTACTGATTAATCTATTTTGGCATTTCATTGCCTTTATTTAATACAATGGCCCCAAACAATAGTTATCTACAATAATACCAAATCCTTAAAATCACTACTTCCCCAAACATGTTAAATGCCTGAGATATTGCAGACACAAGCACATTTCACTCCACCAATATCCCATAGCAGCTTCCACCACTGTAAATTTTAACAGTTGTATAATCACAGCATTCCATGGGCTTTCCATACTCTGCCTACAACCAATATTAGAGTCTTCATTTCCAACCAACATGCAGATGATTCATCTCTAAAATATCATTTCAAAATCTGTTATCTATGACCACTTTTTTTTTTTAAAGACTAATTATTTTTTTAGAGAGAAGAGAAGGGAGGGAAGCAGAGAGGGAGAGAAACATCAATGTATGGTTGCCTTTCACCTGCCTCCAGCTACAGAACTGGCTGGAGACTTGGCTTTCTACCTGGTTACATGCCCTGGCTGGGAATTGAACCAGTGACCTTCAGGTTCACAGGCCGGTGCCTATCCACTGAGCCACCGGCCAGGGCTATGACCACTTTTATACAAAGTGTCACAGGCCAAGCTTCCAAAGAAACAGACTCTGAGACTCTAACATTTGCATGTAGGGGGTTTATTGGGAAATGTTCTTGGACCAAAAGAGAAGCAAGGAAAGCAAGACTGGGCAGAAGAGGTTGAACTACAGTACAGTTATACCACCAACTTAAACTAATTCAGCAGGGGAGCTCTAAAGCTGGGGTAGCTTTTCAGAGGTGCCCCACCTTTAAGCTTCTGCCCAACATCATCAGCCAATCATGAAATATAGCCTTGGGTGAAGCAGCATAATCTGTCAATGGGGTAAGTCCCCAAAAGTGCACAGCTGTGACCTATCAATAGCTACAACTATTATGGAATTAGTGATTGTGGAAGATGGTGGAATTAGTGATTATTTCCTGAAAGGGCATCTAGGTGGCATAGCATAGGATCCATTACATCCATAATATTCAAAGAGACCTACAATTGAATTAACAAAAATAATTACAAGTAAAAAATCAATTCATAGAGAAGGAAATTCAAGTGGAAAAAAATGCTCAGCTTTATGAGAAGTTAGGAAAATTCAAAGCAAAACAAGATATTATTTTTTAAAATTTTTTAAAAAGATTTTATTTCATTATTTTTAGAAAGAGGGGAAGAGAGAGAGGCAGAGAGGGAGAGAGACATCAATGTATGGTTGCTTTTCACCTGCCTCCAGCCACAGACCTGACTGGAGACCTGTTTTGCAACCTTGTTATGTGCCCTGGTGTGGGGAATTGAACCAGTGACCTTTGGGTTTGCAGGCCAGTGCCTTAACCACTGTGCTACCAGCCAGGGAAAACAAGATATTATTTTTATTCATCAGATAATATGTACTTTTAAAGATTAATAATATTTAGTGGTGATGATAATATAAGGGAAGTGGACTACATATTGCTAGTGGGAATATGACTGAACATAAGTGGACAAATTGTACAATATTTAATAACATTGAAATGCAAAATATGTTGGCTATTTCCTTCAAATTAATTTATAGATTTAATGCAATCCCAATGTAAACCCCGAAAATATTGTTTGTTTAAATTGACAAACTGATTCTAAAATACATATAAAAATGCAAATGGTCAAAAATCACCAAGGCAAATTTGAAGAAGAAAAATAACTGGGAACACTTTCATTAAGAATACCAATATTTAGCCCTGGCTGGTATGGTTCAGTGGATTGAGCACTGGCTTACAAACTGAAAGATCCCTGGTTCGAGTTCCAGTCAGGAACCATCACAGTTGCCACCACCACCACATGTGACACCACATACTCACTGCCTCAACTCCTCCACTCCTACCTGTATGGATGAGTATTACTTCTTTCTATCTTTGTTTGTTGGACTTCCATGCAGCTTGGTTTTCTGATAGTTCTAGTTGTTTTTAGTTTTGAGGTAGTTATATTCTTTCTTATGGTTGTGGAATCAAACTGGATACATTCCATTTTTTTTAAGATTTATTATTTTTAGAGATAGGGGAAGGGAAAGAGGGAGAGAGACATCAATGTGTGGTTGCCTTTCACCTGCCTCCAGCTATGGACCTGGCTGGAGACCTGGCTTGCAACCTGGTTATTGTGCCCTGGCTGGGAATTGAACCAGTGACCTTTGGGTTCGCAGGCCGGCACCTTATCCACTGTGCCACCAGCCAGGGCTACATTCCATTTTGTAAGACAAAGTCCATCTAACTGTGCACAATGATCAGACCCAGGATATATACTTTTAAAATGCCTCCAAATAAACAAGAAACAGAAATACCCATGAATAAAAGTTTCATGGGTATTTCACAAAAGAAAATATCCAAAGAGCCAATGAAAAGGTTCTTATATTCTTCAGTTATCAAAGAAGTATTCAATACAATTTGAACTCCAATAAGATATACAACCAACCAGAATGGCTAAAATTAAAACAACTGTAAAATTTAAAAACCTTCCAGTACTATGTGTTGACCAAGATATGAAGCAACTGGAACAATCCTATGCTACTGATGAAAGTATAAATTACCCTGGCTGGTGTGGCTCAGTGGATTGACACCAGCTTTTGAACCCAAAGGTCACTGGTTTGACTCCTCAGTCAGGGCACATAACCAGGTTGCAAGCCAGGTCTCCAGCCAGGTCCTTAGCTGGAGGCATATGAAAGCCAACCACACATTGATGTTTCTCTCCCTTTCTTCCTTCCTCCCTGCCTTCTCTCTGAAAACAATGAATAAAATTTTTAAAATATAAAACTAACTCTCCTTTGATTGACGTATCTGTGAGAATATCCGCATAAAGAAAAAGCTTTTAAAAAGTATAAATTAATACATTTACTCTGAAAATAAGAGCAAAAACTTGTGTTTCCAATTTATCATGTTTTTTTCCATCTATAATTAGTGCTTTTTCTCTTAAAAAAATTTGCCTACTCCAAGGTCATGACTATGTTCTACTATGCATTCTCTTAAAGCTTTATAGTTTAAGCTTTAATATTTAGGTCTATGGTCCATACCAAATTAATTTTATATGTGTGAGGTAGGGGGTCAAGGATAATTTTTTTTTTTCTTACAAACATTCAGTTGCTTTAGACTCACTCATTTCAGTTGTTCATTGAAAAAAAACTCTAGTTTTCTGTATAGAATTGCACTGGCATATCTATTTCCTAATACCTTACTCTAGATGAGAAAAGAAGTTGATACATGGGATTCACCCATTTTTTTGGTTAAAGAGTAACAAAAGGTTTGGATGTTTTAATATGAGGACCTAAAAAGGTAGAAGTTTCACATCAAACTTTGCTTACTTTGAACAAGGGCAAACATTGAAGGGCTGGAGGAATAGATTATGAAATACTTGTTTTTATTTGTACTTATTATTTGACTTGTGCAGTAGCTCTTTACTCTTGTAACTTATAAAAGTTTTGATAAAATGATAAAGCATCAGAACCAAAACAAGGAATGCAATCTTTTCCCTTTTTGAAATTTCTCTTTTGGGCCCTAACATTTTCTACTTTGCATCAAAGGTATTTGTATATTTGTCCTGGTTACTGCTGTTAAAGAATTTGCTATAAAGTAGTGGGACCACACTATGTGCATGTTTGCGATCCCAGTGCAGCCCTTTCCAATACAGTGGAAAAGTGTAATTAGATAAAAGAGAATGAGCAAAGCTAGGGTTCCTCCTCAGTTTAGCTCCTTAGGTGATATTTGTGAATTAATTCTTTTATGGCAAATAATTATTTCCTTTGCATGAATGCTACATGACTCTCTTTCATTTTAAAATTTCATTATTAATAGGAATACAAGCCTTTAAAACCACATACATAACAAACTAAGTTCAAAAGCCTAGCTTTGGAAACTAACTCAACCATTAACATAGACTGCACTTCTTATATTCTGCAAGCCATGCTGAGGATTCATCTGTGTCTGTTTTTTAACTTTTGCATCTAATTAATCTTTGTCTGAAGGGCATGTTCTTAGTAATCAGAAGCATGCCTCAGTGGTGCTAATGTGTGCAATAAAGTGACCTTGAGTGAGATAACAATTTTCAACCAATCATTTTTTAGGTAATTATCTCCAAAGGTACAGAGGAGCATTTACTGCACTTTCCTCTCTCACAAGGGAAGAACATTGAAAAATTAATTTTATTTCTGGAAGAGAGATTATAAATCTTCACGTAAAATTTTATGAAAGGGCAAGGTATTGTTGACATGATTTCAATATATCTCTGAATTTTCAGGTAGCCATAAGAGGATCTCCAAATATTGTTTAGTTGTCTATAATGTATGCCTAAGAAACAGGAAAATTCTAAAACAAGGACCTAAGTATTGACAAGGGAGACATTTTTAATATCTGTGGGAGTTTTACATATGCAGTATAGAAGTTATACTAATGAGCACTTAAACAAATGCTTTCTGAGGCCCCAAAGAAGAGACACAAGGATGGCACAAAATCAGCCCAATAAATTAAAAGTTTACAGAGAAATAAACACTAACACTTACAATGCTATGCTTTTGTCTTACAATTTGCATCCACACCAGGGGCATGAGAAAACAAGAAAAAGTTGAAAATTCAGCCTGTGCAAAATTATTTTAGATTAACAGAAAATTCAAAAACCTATTTACAGGATCATAATCAAGTCCTCCAAAGGCTGGGTTACATCATGGAAAGTTATCACCAGAAATATTTATTATGTTATATAAGTAGTAATCAATGCAAATATGTAATCAGAGGAATAAATGTTGGGGAAAAAAGGTTAAATATTTTTTAACAATTTTATAGGTGTAATTTTTGAAAATTTAAATAAAAATCAATAAGGAGATAATTCATAAAATGAATTAAAATTTATTTACCTATTTATTTTAAAGATTATATTCATCATTTTCAGGAAGAAGGGCAGGGAGGGTGGAAGAAAGGGAGAGAAACATTAGTGTATGGTTGCCTTCCACCTGTCTCTAGCTATGGACCTGGCTTGAGACCTGGCTTGAGACCTGGCTTGAAACATGATTATGTGCCATGACTGGGGAATTGAACCAGTGACCTTAGGGTTTGCAGGCCGGTGCTTATCCACTGAGCCACCAGCCAGGGCCTAATATTTTAAAATGTAACTTTTTTTACATCAATAAACTGACTTAGGAAATCCAAAAGGTAAGTGCTCTTTAGGCCAATGATGTCAGGAAAACACAAGAGTTGAACAAGTTGGGTTTATTGGTCATTGTCATGAGAGAGAATGCATTCCATAAAAGATCATTTCAGTAAAAATATGTTAGAGTGGACTTATTATAGGTTTTCTAGAGCTGTAGGGGATTTTGTTCTGAATTACGTGCTGTCAGGAAATGGAGGTAAGTATGTGATCACCTGAATAATAAATCTTCTCCAGAAAGAGAGAAGATTAGAGTAAAGCCAAAGTTATCATTGGTAAAGAAACAGCAGTCACTCATGTGAGTTGGAAGATAAGGCATTTTTGTGCTATGAAAGTTTGTATTTTTGTTTTTGTTCAAGCATGATTACAGAGTGATCTAGCTTTTGTCTTAATTTACCAAGGTTGCAGAGTGGCCTTTTCTGATGTTGGTCTTCTATAAAGTTGTTTTTATGTTCAATAGAAAAGGTCCAGATCAGTTCCTAGATATCAGGGGCTGCTTTTTTCTTCCTCAAAAGAAATAAAATATTGGCCCTGGCTGGTGGCACAGTGGATAAGGCACTGACCTGCAAACCCAAAGGTCACTGGTTCGATTCCCAGCCAGGGCACATAACCAGGTTGCAAGCCAAGTCTCCGGCCAGGTCTGTAGCTGGAGGCAGGTGAAAGGCAACTATACATTAATGGTTCTCTCCCTCTCTGCCTCTCTCCCTTCCCCTCTCAATAAAAATAATAAATAAAATATTTTTAAAAATAAAATGTCTTACAATACATGATTTAAAACATTTGGGAATAAGTTTAACAAGAAGGGGAATATAATTGAAAAGGGGCCCACAGAGAGCTTCTGGGCTGCTGACAATGCTGCTTTGCAACCTGAGTAGTAGTTATGGTACCAGGCCACTTCAGTGCTAGCAGCTAGCTCTGCCCCAACATGGTCTAGGATCTTTCACATGTCAGATGACCTCCAGGTTCTTGAGTCACATAGGACAAGTTGGGATGAGAACAAAGTTTTATTCAGGTAGACAAATAGAAAGAGACCAGGATGCAGGTACCACTATAAAGGACCAAAAGTAAATGGGTGGGTGGGGAGGGGGACAGAGGGGAGCAAAAGGGGGATGGATGTAATACAACAACAATTAAAAAAAAAAAAAAGAACCAAAAGTACATGTTCGAGTGGCTGCAGGCCAGCTTGCAAGTGAGTTGCTCATGTGGCAAGTTCTTGGGAATTTATGTTTTTCTAATGGGTCATCATCTCCAGGCTTTGTGGTGCCAAATTCTGACTCCACCTTCTGATTGGGAAGGGGCCTTTTTCCTAACTTGGTCCCTTCTGGAAGCGTACTAGCATTCATTCCCCTGGACCTCCTTCTACTAGTGGTGTCAGTTTTCATGACAATGATGGTGTAATGAACTTTGGGGTTATTCTCAGGTAAAGTTTTCCATCTTGGGTTAGTCTGGGTCTAACTGGTTTTTCTTATCTACCTCCCTGACTATGGTGATTTATATCATCTGCTCTTAGCCATCTTTAGTTAGAAAGAATAGGGTATTGTGATTTATTAGCTGACTGTTAATTACTCAGCCAGTTTACTTGTTTGTTCAGCCATTTGCATCAGTTTCTTTGTTTCACTTGCCTGGTACTTTTCCTAGTTTCTTACTAACTTGCCTCAGTTTCATGTTTTCATGTTAAAATAATTCATTAAGTTAGATATTTATGTTGTTTTTTGTACTTTTCTTTGTATGTGTTTTGTTTCACAATATTTAACAATATATTTATTTTATTTTATAAAAGTTAAGTTACTTTATTGAAATATATACATTCTCAAAAGAACTATGGTATATAAATGTTAAATAAATAAATTAAAACCTTATTATTTAAGGTTCTCCAGAGAACAGGACCAATAAGATACATAGATATGTTAAAACAGATTTATAATAGAAATTGGCTCACATGGTTACATAGGCTGAAAAGCCCCAGAATCTTCAATATTCAAGCTACTGACAGTAAAGTACCACAGGAAAGTCAGTGGTATAATCCAATCTGAACCCAAAGGCCTAAGAACCAGGATATCTGGTAACTGAGGACAAGAAAAGGTAGATGTTTCAGCTCAAGAAAGAATAGAGAAAGAGAATTAGCTTTTCCTTTGCCTTTTTGTTTGGGCCCTTTAAAAAGGTAAGGAACTATTCTTGACACTTTAATTTTGGCCCAGTGAAGCTAACATTGGGTTTCTGACTTCCAGAAGTGTAAGGGAATGAAGGTGTGTTTTGTTGTAAGCCACCAAGTTGGTATTCCTTTTTTACTGAAGTAATAAAAAATTAATACAGAGAGCCCAAAAGAGAGTTTTTTAAAGGAACATGGAACCATTAACAGTGCTACGTGCTGCTGAGATAGCAAGTATGAAGTCTGTTGTATTTAGAAACATGGATGTTATTGTTGGCCTTCTTACTTGAATGATAGGATTCAAAGCCAGATGGGAATGGATGGAGAAAGAAGTGGGAGGTATAGAAAGCCCCCTGTATTGTTAAATCATCACTAGAAAGAAAGAAGCATCTGGGACATCAGGGAGAAGTATTATCTATTCCTGCCATTCTGTATTATTAGAAAGAAAAAGACATATCTTTAGTTTGAAAAACAGTAAAACGTATTTAGTTTTAACTGTTATAGATAAAAATAGAAGTATCATTGAAATAGCCCCATGAAGAATAGATAGGATAGGAGAACTCTGAAGACAAGGGAGATCAACTAAGAGGTTATAATAGTAATCCAAATAAGTACTTATGACTTCAAATGAGGCAGTATCCTTTTTTATTATATTTTCTTCCGTTACCATTTAGTCCCCTTAACCCTGCCTCCCCTCACAGTCAACAAACTGCTACCTGTGTCCATGAGTCCGTTTTCCTTTTTGCTCAATACCTCTACCCCTTAACCCTGCCCCTCAAATATGTTAACCTTCTATCTATGAGTCTGTCTCTATTTTGCTTGTTAGCTTGGTTTGTTCATTAAGATTCCACATATGAGTGAAACCATATGGTATTTGTCTTCTTCTGTCTAGTTTACTTTACTTAGCATAATGTTTTCCAGGTCCATCCACACTGTTGCAAAGGGTAAAACTTTCTTCTTCTTTTTGGCTGAGTAATATTCCACTGTGTAAATGTCCCATGCTTGTTTTATCTACTCATCAACTAATAGACATTTGGGCTACTTCCATATCTTGGTGATTATAAATAATGCTTCAATGAACATAAGGGTGTTTATGTTCCTTCTAATTAGTGTTTTGGGTTCCTTCAGACATGTTCTCAGAAGTGGAATCACTGTCAATATTCTTGATGGGGAAAGAAAGAATAAATATGAGAGACAGTAAACATGAGGAACTTATGGTATTTTATCACTATTAATGTCAGCAGGAGTCAAAAGAAGTGAAGTGTCCTATTTTACTGTTTGAGTGATTAAGTAAGAGTAACATTTAATAACTTTGTAGAAAACAGGAACCTGGCAGTCTATATTATTCACTTGTACTTCCTGTGTGTTGATCCTCTTCTCCCCATCAAGTTATAAACTCATGAGGGCAGAGATGTTTAAACTATATTTTCTCTGCCAAAACTTGCTCCAAATCCCTGGACCAGGGTAAGCCTCCCCCACCATCACCCCCAACCTTATTTTGTCCCAGACCTTGGTTCAACAGGAATTTCTCAGTGTTCCATCCTGTGCTAGATATTGTGACATGTGCAGGGTTAATAGAATGTTTGTCTGTGGAAGTGAGGTCCAACCAGTGTTGTGCGATATCTTAGTACTTCAGAATCATAAGCTAGTGAAAAAGGAGACAAAACTAAAATTGGTAGGTCTATGAATGTCAGAGAGGCCTGCCCTAGCATGGATGGCTAGAAATCCATTGTCCCACGGTTGTACCATATTCAGGCATTCTAACTTTGGAGGTCAAGCCTTAAAAGAGGTAAGGTCTAGAAAAAGTCCAGTTTGGCTCAAAGTCAAGTAGAGGGGTGAGTTGGATGAAAGTTGATGACATCATGTTTCTGAACACTGTCCATTCAAATATAGACCCCAGGTAGTGGTGGAGAATGTAGGGAATGAGGTTCAGAACTGCAGAGGAAAGTCTGATAAGAACTTATCAAGATCTTAACTCATTTAAATGGTAGGTGGATTCAGAGGGAAACTGTGGAACTAAATTGGTTGGACTGTTGTGTAGGGATTAGGGGAGAAACACACATCCCTAACATACCTAACCTTAATATATTCCATTAAAGTTTAATTCTAAGTTCCTTCTGAAGTTGACCTGGAGCTTCAGACATTTTTGGCATCCATATTTGGCTTAGGGCCTGATACCAACTTCTGCCTAGAAAGATGACCTAACAATAGTTACAGGAATTTGGACAGGTAAAGGAAAAACAACTCACCAAAAGAGTATAATTCAGATCAAAGAAATAAATCTAACACTCTTATGAAAAAATAACAAGTTATTCATGACTGCACAGGTAGTCACCAATTTCTACCACAAAGTATTCTTGCACTTCTAGGAGCAGAGCATATTGTCCTGAAACAGGTCATCCTTTCTCCTCAATGAACAAGGCAATAACTGGCATTATGTTTATAACCAAGAATATGATATAAAATAAATTACAAATATGAAAAACAATCTTATAGAAGCAAAAATACAACTGCAAACATTTATAACAATTTAAAATAGTAAAATTATATGTCCTATATAATGGACAGAAATATACGATGTCTGTCAGAAGGTATCCATCCATGTAATATGAAAAAACAGAGACTTATTGAAAAAGATATAAGATATGAGAAACATTGTACACAAGACAATGTCACCTCGATCCCCATCAAAGCAGGTACATTGGGACCTCATGCACTTGTCCCAGTCACCATCAGTTATCCTGTTGTATCTTCCTGAATCTCATTGATGGTCTAAAATCTCTTTCCTTTCAAAGGTGATTTTAGATTCGGGCAAAGCCAGAAGTCACAGGGTGCCAAATCTGGGCTGTAGAGGGGCTGAATCACCTGGGTGATTTTATGTTTTTCCAAAAAACTCTGCATGAGACATGATGCGTGAGTGGTGTGTTTTCATGATGAAGCTGTCAGTCACCAGTTGGCCATAGCTGTGGCCTTCTGAATCACCTGAATAGTTTCTGTGGAGGAATGTTGAAGCTTAACACAAAATCTGATGCAGATTTATTGCTCTACTTGCTCAGTCATTTTTATTATAATGGTTGCACAATATACACACTCAACAGCATCTACTGCCCCCACTGACTAGTACAGTGAAGTCATGAATGCACATTCCAGTCCACTCTCCTTGGCTATCAGGTTACATTAATGTTATGTAAACCATTTTTGTTATACTAACAATGGCTGGACTTTTTCTGGAGAGACCTTATATTGTGCACATTGATTACAAAATAGGTATTCCAATGTGCCATAAAGAGCACCAACAGCATATAAAAATACAGTTGTCATAAATCATAAATTTGACCTAAACTATCATGCTAACTATAACAAACATAAACATTTACTTAACACAATTTCATGTGCCTTCTTAAAAAATTAAAAGACTTTTTAAGGGATAGTTTTGCCGATAAATCTCTTCAAAGAGATATCTAGGAAAGCTTAAATAGATGCTTTTTTAAAAACAAACTTTGCAAATAGTAATGTATTGAAGATTATTTCACTGTTCTTATAGATGCCTTAATAAGAGTAAGATAATATGATTTAACTCAACATACATTTATTGCATATCTATAAAAAAGCTGATCCCTATGTTAAGTACTGGAGACATAGTGATGATGGACATGCTTATGTTCTCTTAAAGCCAGCCTGTTCTTCTGGTTACCTCTTTCCTCAGGGTACATAATCTTGCAGTGTTCTCATTTACATCTTACTTTATCCAACTATGCTAAGAGTTGCTTGAGAGTAAGGACCCCCTTCTTTATCTACTTAGCATCAGCTTTTAACAAAATGTCCAGCACAGAGTATAAGTCTATCATTTTTGTTTTGACCTACTGGACATAGTTATGTGTAAAGATCTTACTTTCTTTTGAAATTCAGGAGGAATTCACCATGATTGACTATACCTAACCCTAACTCCTCTTGGTTAGTAAAGGGGTATATCAACTATTCACTTTCAGACCAACATGATGATGATGATGAGAGAGAGCAAGCAAGAGTGCAGAAATGGCTGTTAAAGGTGTCTTTCTTAGTGTTCTCAGCTATGGAGAAGAGAAAGCTATTGACAGCTATTAGAAGTACTTCACACTTCATTGGAAAACCATAAAAAACAATTACCAGGTCTTTGGCACAGATATTCCAAGAGGAGCTTCAAATCATCTCTCACAGAATTACTAAGACAGGCATAAAACTGGAAAGAAACCCCATTGTCTGCTTTTTTTGCATTTATATTTCGATTTTGACAGTAAGCATCCCAAATACTAGTAAAGTGAGAGAAAATTGAGGCATGGGTGTTAATTAGGGAGCACATTTTGCTGGGATTCATCAAATTATAGAAATTGAGTTAGAATTAATACCAAAGAAAAAAAGGATGACAGTCAATAAATACAGCTACTGTGTTAATAAGGTTTGATGAAGGGGAAAATAGTGAACATGAGCATTGGAAAGGATTAGCAGAGGTAAGGATCTCAGTATAGACATGGATTTATAGGGGACCCCGTGTTCCCTGGACAGTGAATAAACCAACTTGTGTGCAATGAGTTGGTTATGTTGTTCACTAGTAGGTTAGGGCCATAAAATGAGAAAAAATCAATAGAAACTTAGATCAAATACCAGAAATTGTTACAGAACACCAGCCTATGCTGTTCTGGAAGAACTGTGGGGTCTGATTGCCCACCACCAAGAAACATGACTCCCAACACAAAAGTTTGGTGGAAAAGGAATGGGGGATTATTTAAAAGTTTTATAAATTCAGTATGATGGTAGGTTTCTACCATTATGCCTCACTCCCTTTGAAATGCCCAGCCCTAGCTGGTGTATCTCAGTGGATTGAATGCTGGCCTATGAAACAAAAAGTCACTGGTTCATTCCAATCAAGGCACATGCCTGGGTTGCAGATCAGGTCCCCAGTTGCGGGTATGTGGGAGGCAACCAATCAATGTATCACACATTAAAGTTTCTCTCCCTCTCTTTTTCCCTTCCTCCTTCCTCTCTGAAAATAAATTAAATCTTTTTAAAACTCCCAAAACACTTAGTGCTGCCTCCCCCTCCTAAACCATGCCAGTTTTAGAATATGCAAGTTAAAGGTATGGTCTTTCAGAAATGCAGAAGTCTTTGGCTCCATATTCCATGTCACAGCTCAGCATTTCAGGGGCACCTCCCACTAATCTGTGCTTGGTTAGGCAGGTCTCCACAATTCCAGTCTCATCAGCCAGGCCGCTGTGTTCTCCAAGCAGGTTTCCCAGTGGGTCTCCTTTTACTCTAGACCTCATGATGGACTCTCTCCAAACCTCATGGCTTCCCGTCTTACACACCAGACTTCCTAGCCAATTCCCACCTACCCCTCCTTTCAAACCACATGGCTTCTCTCATTTTATGGCTGCCTGCCATTATTTTCAATGCTTACCCAGGGTACCATACTTATTTCGAAAAGTATCTTAAGCTATTTTACCTGGAGGCATAATAAAAGTATTTTAAACCTATCATCCACCCTTTTACCTGGGGGCAGCACAACTATTATCTAGTTATTAACTAGCCATAGGTATACAAAGTACTTAGAAGTTGTATTATCTCCTTTCCCTATCCCCAAACCTTGAGCTGTAGGGACTTTGGGTACTCTGTTACAACTTGACTCAATATTTTTCTTGATTAACAATTATATTTCAAGTTTAGACTTATGGTTAACATAAAAATAAGTTTTGGCAACTAACTTTTATAATAAAAATTCCAATTTAAATACCTTTTAACTATTTCTCCTGCACACATCACCTGGAACTTAGTTATTCATCATAACCAGTGGGAGCCCATGTAAGTGTGCACATGCTGTGTGTGCTGGTCTTCTCCATCTGTGGATTATTGAGAAGGTTAATTTTAGGTTAATTATATAGGGTGTGGGAGATGAGCAATCTTTCTCAGGAGGAGACTCAGCAAAATCCCAGGAATCCAAACAAACAAACAAAAAAAAGCAGTGAAAAGTGAACAGGTTGATTCCATGATTTTCTATCTAGTTTGTACAAGCCCCAGAGTTGGTTTCTGGGGCATTGGGCCAGCTTTAAAATGAAGATGGGGGTTCTTTCCCAGGCTCTAGAGATAAAATGTGGTATCTATACCTGAGGGTAAGGCAATTAATCTCATTACATCAAATGAAATTCCCAGCAACTCCCATCCCTTCCTGGTCTTTGAAACACAGGGTAGTTAGATAGTTAAATCTAAATCACTCGGAACAGAAAAAAAAGCTACATCTAATACAGGTTTTGGCTTTTCTTCCCCAGGGCTGTTATGGGAGAAACTCCCAGCAACTCAGTTCTTCTCCTCAACAAAGTATAGAATTACAAATCAGCAAATCTATTACAGGGTTTATTGGTGACATATTCTCATGGAAGAGAATGGGCCTTGCCGAGGTGGGGGAGTAAGGCAAGGTCAAGGGTGATAAGGGCAAGAGTGGCAAGAGCAAGAGCAAGAGCCAGAATTGGGGTGGCCAGAGGCCAGATGCCCAGAGAGAATCCTCTGTTCTAAGGACTTATATAGTTGGCAGGATGGGGGAGGGTGAAGAAGTTACATATTGATTGACAGGTAAAGGTGGTGCTAGCTTTCCAGGAGTGGGGGAGAGCGGAGGCATAAATACCCAAAGGTGTTCATGGGCTTTTCCTTTAGGCCCTATAGGCCCTTTCCTGCCATTCAGTCCTTGGGAGGAAATCAGTTTCAAAGGCTTTCTTTCCCAGATAATGGAAAAGATAGGGAATTTCCAGGACTGCTGAGTCAGTGGGTGGGACAAATAGCCCTCCTCCTCCCTGCCCCTTTGCTATCTGTACTACCTAACAGTGCTACAAAATGTTGTGCTGCTACACACAACACTATTCATGTTTTGGTCTCTGGAACTACACAAGTTAGCCTAGCAGACTTAAGTCAGCTATAAGAAAGGCCACTGAAAGATAATATGAAAATGAAGTCCACCATAAAACAAGCTACAATCAGATAACACTGCTAGAAAGCAGTTTCTTGTATTTCAAAGTTTCAAATACTTATTTTGTGATTTTGAATCTTATCAACAAGCCTGCTTATCTATTTATGCTCATTTCATTCTGAGGACAGAGGCTTAAATGAGAATACACCAATGACATACAGGCCACTGACCTTGACATTCAGTAAGTAACTAAAGAAGCAATTCACTGGAGTATGATATATAAAATCATTCTTCTACAGGAGTTAACAATTAGCATCCTGAATCTCAACAATACTAAATACTTGGTGTTGTTTTCTTCTATCCTACTGAAACAGAGAGGTCTGATCATATCACTGGGGTGGGGTAGGGAGGGGCTGTAGGAGATCTCCCAAGGCGATGGTAAACAGCATAGGATGGGATTGGCTTGAGAAGCTGAATGCCTCTGGAGCACATGGAATTATGGGCCAGAGGATTTAAAATAAAAGGAGGGCAAAGTTTAGCTCCCAGTCTTTCTTCTTCCTCGAGGGTGCTTCACTTATCTTGCTGTAGCTGCCTGAATTTCCCAGTTGATGGTATTTTGGATGGAAAGGAACTCTGGGTATAGCCTAGAATCAGGCTAGCCTGGCAGAGGGTGGCTGGGTTGTTCTTTGAGTGTTCTAGGGTGGATGAGCTGAAGCAGAAACCTGCCATTCTAAAACTATGTAGCTTTTGTATCTTATGTTGTTTTAGTTTGTAGACTAACCTTATAGAAATAAGATAGTTAAAAACTAATGGGGAAAATGATAGGAGAACTCAGGTGTTCAAGAGTTTAGCCTTAATTGATAGGTTTAAATGATTAAAGTTATTAGTTACCAATGTATGGTATGTGGAAAACTATAATTCCAAAATTGTGTTGCTTTTAAATAAAGACTCCTTTCCTTCATCACTAAACCTTTGCCTCCAGAATTTTGCCTAGAGGGTGATGGGGGGCAGCAGAACCCCACTTGCAGTTAGGTAACAGTAGAAAGCACAGCTCAGAAGATGAGTTGGCCTCCATTTTTCCTTTACTTGCTAGGTATCTACTAATACTTGACTGCAATAGAGATGTGAATGTCAGTTGGATGCTAAGTAAATTAGCTTTCATGACTTCACAATTAGATTTTAATATGCATACAAATAAAATAGAAAAACATCCTCATCTCTTGTCTCTATCCACAAAAATATAATGAGCTCAGAAAATTTAAAAACTTGATTCTCATTTTCATGTTATTGTATTTTAGCTCCTTCTTGTTTTAAACACACCAAAGCTAGTCTTTTTTTTTTTTAATCTCTCTGAACATTATATAATGGTTTAGAAGTATTATCATGCTTACCAATTTCTGTGTTCATTATTGAGTTTTGTAGCTTACATGTTCTTTCTGTATTATTACTGAAGCATTTCCTTTTATTCTTTCAGCAATGTTATATGAGTAGTAAACTCTTCTGTTCCTCACATATCTACAATGCCTTTATATAATACAGAATTCTAGTGTAACAAATATATTCCTGTAACACTTTTGAAATACTATTCTTCTGTCATAACTGTCCAAATGCTTGCTGTCTCTCTTTCTAGGCAAGTTCTTTCCTCCTTGGCTGCTTTAAAACTTTTCTTTTTGTCTTTGTTTTTCTACGTATATATTACAATATATCTGGGTATTATATTTCTACATATATATCTACATGTATATCTACAATATATCTAAGTGTTTTTCTACATATATATTATAATATATCTAGCTATAGACCACTATATGGCCATTTTTTTCATTACTGCTTAATGGTTACTAAAAATGTTTATTCTGTATTTTCAGAATTGAATTTGATATGTATATATTGTTTATCTTATTAATTACATTTGACTTTTGTGTCATTGGAAAACAAGTAGGCTGTACTTACATTGGATAACTTAAAGAGACTTTAACAAGGAGATAATTTACAATGGTATAGGTAGGTGGAGGAAAAGCATAAAGGATACAACAGTAATTGAAATATTGCAAGTGGGGTGCCATTATCACATATAGACCTGAAGGTAAAGGAGAAGAAGTGGTTACAGGACTTGAGATAGAGAGAAAATGTTAAAAAGTCCACTTAACAAGAGCTTCAGTAGAAAGATAGCTAACCTGGAGCCACTCAACAGGGAGTGACACATTAAAATAAATACTTTGATCTCATTCTCCTTTCATCCTCTGTTCTATTAACAGTGCTCTCTGTTGACTGAACATAACCAGAAGCCAGAAACAAGGGAACCCAGTGAGGTATTTGATATAGTCCACAGAAGAGTTCAATTTCCTAGGGCACTGGAACAAGATAGAAGAGGGAAGAAAGTGCATTTGGACAAATTGAAGATCCAGCTACACAGGTCTTCTATAGCCATCCTTACTTTTTAACAATTTGATGGACTTTGGACATTGAGAATATGTATATTTAAAGTTTCACAGTAGTAATGAGTTTACACTTATGATTATCTCCTATAGTTTTGGTTAAAACTAGATGCTAGGCCCTGGCTGGTGGCTCAGTGGATAAGGTGTTGGCCTGCGAACCCAAAGGTCACTGGTTCGATTTCCCATCCAGGGCACATAACCAGGTTGCAAGCCAGGTCTCCAGCCAGATTTGTAGCTGGAGGCAGGTGAAAGGCAACCATACATTGATTCTCTCCCTCTCTGCCTCTCTCCCTACAACTCTCTCTAAAACTAGTTTCTGATATTCTCATGGTGATTTTTACCCTTAGATTTACAACATGCTTTCCTCTGTCTAACTATACAATTTTGTTCCGAAGTTTTATTTAATGTTAAGGTCATGAACCTTCTTCCTTTTGGTTTGCATATGCCTAGATGAGTCATCTGTCAGAGATATTGCAGGTTCAGTTCCAGATCACTGCAATAAAGCCAATATCACAATAAAGCAAGTAACACACATTTTTAATTTCTTAGTGAGTATAAAAGTTATGTTTAAGCCCTGGCTGGTAGCACAGTGGTTAAGGTGCTGGCCTGTGAACCCAAAGGTTGCAGGTTCGATTCCCCAGCCAGGGCACATAATCAGGTTGCAAGCCAGGTCTCCAGTCAGGTCTGTGGCTGGTGGCAGGTGAAAAGCAACCATACATTGATGTCTCTCTCCCTCTCTGCCTCTCTCCCTTCCCCTCTTTCTAAAAATAATGAAATAAAATCTTTAAAAAAAAAAAATACAAAAGTACTAAAAAAAATATTAAAAAAAAAAAGTTATGTTTACACTATATTGCAGTTTATTAAGTTAACAGTAGGGCTATGTCAAAAAATAATTCACTTGCATTATTTAAAATACTTAATTGCTTAAAAATATTATTGCAAAAATAGTTAGCAAGTTATAATATTTTAGCTAATGGATGTTCTTGCCTCAGTATTGATGGCTGCTGACTGATCAGGGTGGTGGTTGCCGAAGAAGGTTGGGATGGCTGTAAAAATTTCTTAACGTAAGACAAGATGAAGTTTGCCACATCAATGATTTAAATGAATAATTTCTATGTAGCATGTAATGCTGCTTGATACCACTTTTCCCACAGTAAAACATCTTTCAAAATTGGAATTTCTCCTCTCAAGCTCTGCCACTGCTTTATCAGCTGAATTTACGTGATGTTATAAATCTTCTGTTGTCATTTCAACAATCTTCACAGTATCTTCACCAGGAGTAGGCTCCATCTCCAGAAACTACTTCCTCTGCTCATCCATTAAAAGTAACCCCTCATTCATTGTTTACAAGTTATTATGAGATTGTAACAATTTAGTTACATCTTCAGGTTCCACTTGTAATTCTATTTCTCTTGCTATCTAGACCACTAAAGCTTTTCCCACATCAGCAATAAGGCTGTTTTACTTTCTTGTTAATACTGTGTTTACTTGAGTATCACTTTTAATTTCCTCCAAGAATTTTTTCTTTGCATCCACAGCTTGGCTAATTGTTTGGTCCAGGAGTCATAGCTCTCAGCTTATCTTGGCTTTCAACAGCTTTTCTTACTAAGCTTAATACTTATAGCTGTTGATTTTAAATGAAAGACATCTGACTCTTTCACCTGAACATTTAGAGGGTATTGTAAGGTTTTTAGATAACCTAACTTTAATATTGTTGTGTGTCATAAAATAGAGATGCCAGCACAAAAAAGAGAGAGATGGGGACATGGCTGGTTTGTGAAGCAGTCAGAATGTGACTTTTTTATATTGAAATCCACTTTTATTAGGGAAATAAGTGTGGGGCTTTTAAAGTATATTTTGTTGATTATGCTATTACAGTTGTCCCAATTTTTATCCCATTGCCTGCCTTTCCCTGGTACCCTCCTTACCTCAAGTACTTACCCCTTAGTTCATGTCCATGGCTTGTGCATATAAGTTCTTTATCTACCGTTCTTAATATACCCTTGTCTATTTATACCTTCCCATTATGCTTCTTGATCCCTGTACCTTTTCTCCCATTCTCTTCCCTTCCCCTCCCAGCTGGCAACCCTCCAAATGATCTCCATATCTTTGATCCTGTTCCTGTTCTGGTAGTTTGCTTAGTTTTTTGTTTGTTTGTTTTTGCTTTTATGTTTTAGATTCAGTTGTTGATAGTTTTGAGTTTGTTGTGATTTTAATATTCATAGTTTTTATCTTTTTCTTAAGTGAGTCCCTTTAACACTTTATGTAATAATGGCTTGATGATAATACACACAACTTTTATTGATTAAATTCACTGTCTTATATTAGTTCAGTTTGTGGTGCCCCAAAACAATTACAATAGCAACATTAAAGACCACTGGTCACAGATCATAACAAATATAATAATAATGAATAAAGTGAGTGCTATTGAAAAAAATGGTGCCAATAAATTTGCTTTACACAGAGTTGCCACAAACCTTCTATATGTCTATATATATTTACTAATTTTTTTAACTTTTCAGAATCACTCATGTTTTATGTGTATATATTTATTTATGAACCAACTTAGAGCTCTTTTAATTAAGGAATTTAGGCCATTTAGGTTTATTGATATGAAAAATATAGTCTTTTCCTTTTGCCACAACACTAAATTTTGTTTATGTAATTACAATTTTTCAAGTCATTCACTATGTAGACTTCATATTTTTAGGGAGATTTCTAATTTTATATCAGTAATACTTTATAATTGAAATTTATTTTATTTTTATACAATTTTACATGTATTACAAAGCAATAAAATAGCACAAATGAAATTTTGTGTTGTTCTTTCATTTAATATCTGAATACCAGTAAAGTGCTCTACATCATGTTTTAATATAGCCTTAATAATTACATAAAGAATGCTTACATACTATTCCACTGAATTGATGTGATATAATAATTAACTTACTGGAATTTGGGGTTTAGCCTATTTTATATTAAAAATAAAGCCTCTGTTCAATTAATATCTGAGACAAATCTCCTCAGTTTATGCCACTGATAGAAAAAAATGACTTCCAGAAAAGTCAACAGTCCCAGTCTCACAGGAGTAGCAAGGATCAAAGAACTGCGGCATGGAAAGGCTCCAGCCTGAGGCTGTTAATTTGCAGTGGCCTGCCTATCTCCTATTTTAACACTAACAACAAGAGGAAGAATATGTTCATGTTTGTCCTCTTCTCTGGTCTAAAATCTACAAAGGGGCAGAGATTGTTGGTCTCTTCAACATGGTACCTAGTGTATAAAAAGTTTTCCATAAAAGTATAAGTAAGACTTAATCTATGTTTTATCTACTTTCCCTATTCTGGATTTGCAGATAAATGGATTCATAAATTATGTGGTCTTTTTCAACTAGTTTCTTTCACTTAACATGTCTTCAGGGTTTATCCATGTTGTAGCATGTATAAATAATTTATTCATTTTTCTGGTTGAATAATATTCCACTGTATGAATATGCCACTTTTTGTTTATTTGTTAGCTGATGAATAGTTGGGTTGTTTTCAACTCTTGTCTATAAACATTCATTTGCAAGTATTTGTATGGACATATTTTCATTTGTCTTGGATTTATACCTAGGAGTGGAATTGCTGAGTCATCTTATACCTTTATGTTTACATTTGAAAAATTACAGAATGTTTTTTAAAGTGGCTGCATCATTTTACATTCCAACTAGTAGTATATGAGGGTTCTGATTGTTCCAATCCTTGCTAATACTTGTTATAATCTGCCTTTTTATTCATTTTTGTCATGAAAATATGTGTGAAATGGTTTTTAATTTGAATTTTCTTGATGACTGATGCTGTTGTGTATCTTTTCACAGGTTCATTGCCCATTTCTTTGTCTTTCTTGGATCCTTTATTATTTCTTGTAACCCAACTCTTATAGATGAATTTTCTTAGCTTTTGTTTCTCTGGCAAAGACTTAATTTCTCTTACTTTTTGAAGAATAGTTTTGCCATGTATAAAATTTTTGGTTAATAGGTTTTGCCCCACATTAGTTATGTTATCATTTTTTTTAGGTTTCATTCATTTATTTTTAGAGAGAAGGGAAGGGAGAAAGAAAGAGAGGGAAAGAAATATCAAAGAATGAGACCAAGACAAGTTAAAAGTGCCCCAAAGCTTGCTGTTCTTACTAAGATTTACCAGCTTTTCTTTTTTTAATAAACATTCCCAGGGTACTACAAGCCTTTAGTTAATTTCCAGAGTTATGAAAAGCTGATTCCGATAACTTTTCAAATAGTCTCATTTCTTTTATGGAGGATAAAGTTTTGGGGGCTTTGCTTTGCCATTTTCATTTTAAAACTAAATTTACATAATATCCTTAATCTTACATTTCTTAATCAGTATCTCTTATCTGAACAATGATAAACAGGAAATTCTTTCTTCCTTTTAGTTTCTTTGCTTCACTTTTACCACTCAATTTTAGTTGATTATATTATATTTTTTGTTTACCAATTTTGTTCAGCAATGCTTATGCTTCTATTTATTTGTAACTTTAAATTATCTCCTTGGACTCCCAGAAATTACAGATGAATCAATTAGATATGTGCAATACTTTATATTTTCTTTCTTCCTCCAATCAATTTTGACTAGTTATATATTCTTAATTTGGGTTCCTTCAGAGGCAAACCATGAAAAAATGATTGTGAAGGGCAAAAAGTACTGTTAGAAATGTAAGGAAATACAAAGAAAAGATAAATAAACCAATAAAAGGAGTATCACACCAGCTATTTCTGTGGGTGACTGGACCTCAATATGTGAAGAATTTCTGGGAAAGACTATGATACACATATCTCAGAGTTGTCTCTCCAAAGATCAAAGCTTCTAAAGTATTTATTCACTAGCTCCCATCAATATTCTGTTGAGGGCTTTTCCTGGGGAGACTTTTAACTCCTTGGTATTTCTTTCATACTGCACTCAAGAAAAAGACACATATATTGGTAGATGAAATCAGCTAGAACAAAATGAAGTGATAAAGCTGCAGTGATAGAGATACAGCACTTCTAGAGTTGTGTATATATGATATTAGAGGTGCATTATTATTATATGCATTTTTTACATTCTATTTTGTGCTTTCTTCCCTACATGTTTTAGGCTTTTTTCTACTGTTAAATATATTAAACATTCATTAATAGTAGTTTTTATAATTTTCTTGTTAATGTCATTATTATCTTAAATTTGTCTTCCATTAATTTTCTCAGAAACGCTAATGTCAATGATTCTCCCTCAGCTCTTGCATATTCAAAATTATTTGTCTTTATTCTTTTATATGTTAAGCATAATTTGGCTATAATAGTTAATAGACTACTTTTGGCTCACATTTTTGCCAAAGTGCTACAAAAAGTTGTGACATACATTATCCTAGTTTGTAATACTTTCTTATGGCAGCTCTGAAAAGCAATAGCAGCCTTGCCTCATTGTTTCCAAATGAGGTTTTAAAGTTAATTTTTTTACTTACAGTTAAGCTTTCTCTTGTGTAGATTATAAATATAACATTTACACTGTGTATTATGTAAGCTTGAGATTCTAATTGCTCTTGGATAACTCTTTTACACACAGCCCCAGGTAGGTAAGCAGATTCCTTGCAACTTTTCAAAGCTGTGGGGTTAGCTTTCACTAATGTTATCATCCCTGTAGCTACAATTTAACAAGCTCTTAAGAACACAATTAATAAAATTAATAAATATAGAAAAAGAGAAAATTAAAAATTAAATGTAAAGAAAAGGTTCAAGAAAATATAACTAATTGTTGGAAATATAAAATAAGAACAAGAAGAGAAAATAAAAGTAAAATAGATTAGAATTTTATATAGAGATGATTCTAATAAAGATTACTCTTATAACTAGTAAAATAAAAACAATACAGATTACAAAACAAAAGCCTAAAACTACTTTGACTAATACTAATTCAAAGTAATATATGCACCCCCACATTCATTGCAGTGTTGACAATAGCCAATATTTGGAAACAGCCCAAGTGTCCATTGGTAGATGAGGGGACTAAAAAGCTGTGGTACATTTACAGAATGAAATACTACTTGGCTGTAGAAAAGAAAATCCTACCCTTTGAGACAACATGGATGGACCTGGAGAACATTATGCTAAGTGAAATATGCCAGTCAGAGAAAGATAAATGAAGTATGGTTCCACTCACATGCAGAATCTAATTAACAAAATAAACTAATAAACACAATAGAAATAGACTTATGGATACAGAGTATAGACTGAAAGCTGTCAGAGGGGAGGAGGTTTTAGGAGCTGGGTGAAAAAGTAGAAGGGATTAAGCAAAGAAAAATCTTGTAGACACAGACAACAGTATGGTGATTATCAGGAGGAAAGGAGGTGGGGGAGATAAAAGAGGGCAAAGGGGGACTAAATGGTGATGGGAGGAGACTTGACTTGGGGTGATGAACATACCATACAATATAAAGTTGATGTACTATAGACTTGTATACCTGAACCTTGTATAATTGTATTTACCCCTGTCACCCCAATAAATTCAATACTTTTTTAAAATTTAAAACCCATAAAGAATAGAAGGAGCATCTGTCCTAGTAGGTCTGTTATCATCTGCATTCCAAACACACACACATACCACACTACAACACCACCCTCTTCCTCTCCTCTCCTCTCTTGTCCTCATCCTCCCTCACTATGTTGCCTCCTCTTCAGTATGTTCTAGTAAAGGACTGGGAATGACCAATCTTGAATCACTAGAACTTTTGCTAACTTTGCTTCTGAACAAAGCTTTAATTAATACTTCTGTAGAAATCTTCTCCTACCTTTATACACGGGTATTTTGTTAACCCAGATTTTAAGGTATGACAGCTCTGTGACAACCATACCTCCTCTCAGCCTTAAACAAATTTAAATCAGAAATATCCCATTGTATCAGGGGTAAAATATGCACTGACCCACCCTCTTATGGCTGTGACCATCTTAAAGCCATGTAGATGCCATGAGAATCATTTATAATAAGGAAAGTCAATGAATAATTATATTTCCTTTGGCATGATGACTTTTTCTGGAAGAATATCTTAGCAAAGAATGCTTAGTTCTCCTTATACTTCAGTTGCTGCTACCCCAGTCAATCATAGAAGGAAAATCTAGTTTGGTTTTAAAAAGTCCTGAGTATTATATTGCTACAAAATAACCTCCAATGAATCATACATACCATGATAAATTCATGAACTTATGCAGTTTCCTCTAATATTGAATGAAGCTTGGCCTTTTGAATTTCTTGGGCCAATGTAATTAGATAGAAGTAATGCTTCCAAAGCTCTAGACTAAGGCCATATGAGGTCTTACAGCTTCTTCTTTTTAAAAAAATCTTTTTCTCTCTTGGAAACCTGAGATAGTCATGCTGCAAAATATCTGAAGTCTGAGATGAAAAACCATGTGAAGAGAGAAGCCCAGCCATACCAGCTATTTTAACAGAATTCAGAACTCAGATCTCACCAGCCTCTCATATACAGCTGTGTGAGTCTAGGCAAAACTAACATAAAAACCACCCAACTAACCCATGGAATCATGAAAAGTAATACTTTGTTGTTTAAAACCATTACATTTTGGAGTAGTTTGTTACGCAGCTATAAATTACTGACTCTTTCTTTCTTTCTTTCTTTCTTTTTCTTTCTTTCTTTCTTTCTTTTTGTAAAGGTTTCAGGTGCTGGGAACTGGTTTCTCTTACAAGGATGAACTACATGTTTCCTAGTCACAGGTTTCTACATGGATCTATAGTTACAATGAAAGTTGGAGCCAAGTTTTTCATCTGAGCCTACAAGGCAAAGGTTTACAGTGATTAATGTTTCTTGGTTCCAGTTTATATTAGTATGTACAGAATCTGAAAGTTCAGCAGAAGACATGGTCTGCTTTTTTTAGGAGCAACTGGCAAAATGCCTAGAAAGAAAAGAATACAAAAGTTTCTGCAACTCTAGGTAACTGTCCATGTTTGATTATTTCATTTTCCAATGGCAATATCCCAGCTGTGTTCTAGTGTCTTGAAGCTTAGGTGTGGGTTCAAATGAAAAGTAGTCCTTATTTCTCTCCTTCATCGTTTTCTTATCCAGATTGCTGGTTTTCCTGTCCAATTTATCATTGACAATACCTCAGGTAAAGTATTTCTTGCATACAGTGTTATTTATACTATTTATCACACTGGAAATCTGTGAGAAAAGCCTCATTTTAGAAACAGCCACTGAAAGGAGAGCCTCACCATATAAAGAAGCAGAATCATGTAATGGAAAAGCATGCAGATTCTGGAACCAGATTGCTTTGTTTTGTTTTATTTTTTAATAATGTTTTATTGATTATGTTGCTATAGCTGCCCCAATTTTCCCCCTTCACCCCCTTCTGCCTGTTACCCACTTCCTTCTAACAATCCCCCCCTTAGTTAATGTCCATGGGTCGTGCATGTAAGTTCTTTGTCTTCTCCATTTCCCATACTATTCTTAACATCCCCCTGTCTGTTTTGTTCCTACTGATTATGCTTCTTAATTCCTGTACCATTTCCACCTTTGTCCCCCTTCCCCATCCCAGCTGATAACTCTCCCAGTGATCCCCATACCTATGATTTTGGTCCTATTATGATTGTTTCCTTCGTTTGGTTTTGTTTTTATCTTTTAGATTTAGTTGTTGATAGTTGTGTTTGTTGCCATTTTAATGTTCATACTTTTGGTCTTCTTTTTCTTAAAAAAAATCCCTTTAACATTTCACATAATAAGGGTGTGGTAATGATGAACTCCTTTAGTTTTACCTTGTCCAGGAAACACTTTATCTGTCCTTCCATTCTGAATGATAGTTTTGCTGAACAGAGTAACCTTGGTTGTAAGTCTGTGCTTTTCAACACTTAGAATATTTCTTGCCAGTCCCTTCTAGCTTGCAAAGTTTCTTTTAAGAAATCACTGACAGTCTTATGGGAACTACTTTGTAGGTAAATCTCTTCTTTTTTCTAGCTGCTTTTAAGATTCTTTCTTTATCTTTAACCTTTGGCATTTTAATTATGATGTATCTGGGTGTGGTCCTCTTTGGCTCCATCTTGTTTGGGACTCTCTGTGCTTCCTGGAATTGTATGTCTATTTCCTTTGCCAAATTGGGGAAGTTTTCTTTCATTATTTTTTCAAATAAGTTTTTAATTTCTTACTCTTTCTCTTTTCCTTCTGGCACCCCTATGATTTAGATGTTGGTACATTTAAAGTTGTCCTAGGAGGTTCCTATGCCTCTCCTAATTTTTTTCAATTCTTGCTTCTCAATCTGTTCCTGGTAAATGTTTATTTCTTTCTTTTGTTCCAAATAATTAATTTTAATCATGGCTTCCTTCCTATCACTGTTGGTCCCCTAAATATGTTTTTTTATTTCAATTTGAGTAACCTTTATTTCTTCCTTTATTTTGTGGCCCTACTTCAGTATTTCTCTGAGCATCCTTATCACCAGTGTTTTTAAAGTCTGCATCTGATAGGTTGACTATCTCTGTTTCATTTAGTTTTGTTTTGTTTTTTTTCCCCTGGAGTTTTGATCTGTTCTTTCATTTGGGCCATGTTTCTTTGTCTCCTCATTTTGGCAGCCTCCCTGTGTTATTTCTATGCATTAGGTAGAGCTGCTTTGACTCTGTGTCTTGGTAGTGTAGTCTCATGTAGTAGGTGTCCTGTAGGATCCAGTGGCAGAGCTTCCCCTATCATTCAAGCTGAGTACTCAAGGTGCACCCTTCATGTGGGCTTCTACAGTTGAGCCTTGGTTGCTGTTGGCAGGTCAATGGAAGGAATTTACCCAAGCCATTCACCAGCAAGGACTGGCTGTGGCCACTGACCTATAACTTCCTCCTACTGTGGTGAATCATCTGTGCAGGGACAGGATAATGGTGCTGTGATGTGGTCCGTAGCTATCCACTGGGTGCACAGGCCCTGGAATTGCCAAGGTCAGCCCCAACCTGTGTTTGCCTGGGCACCCTGCCTGAGCTATAAAGCAATCTGAGATGCAGCTACTTGTGCTGGGCTTAGAGGTTCCCAGGTGAAGTCCAGCTGTGAATCTAAGTTGTCTGCTGGTAGTACTGGGCCTGGAGCTCACTCAGGACAGTTGTTGCTTGTTTGAAAGGGCTTAGGAAGTTTTGAAACATGAGCCAAGGCCAGCCATTCATATGGAAAAGCAGCTTGGGTGGTCCAGAGTCTCTGGGGATGTCCAAAACCAGGCCGAACAGTGTTAGCCAGGCTGATGGAGTCTCAGATATAGCACCAGCTAGCTGGCTCTGTAGAGGGATTAGAAAAGGGAAAATGACCTTTGTTTGCCTTGATGTAAGACACTTCAGTTTCTCCCTGTATACCACTAATGCCTTTCAAGCTGCTACCACAGTGTTGGAACTTAAAGAGAGTGAGTCTGAGTAGGTGAGTCTATGTGTGTGTGTTCTTTCTCAGAACTGCTTGGGACCCCTGAAGTTTCTTCCACCAACTCGATACCCATTGGTTTTTGCAGCCAGAAGTTGTAGAAACTTATCCTTATGGCACTGGAACCTTGGACTGGGGACCTGGTGCAGGGCTTGGACTCCTCTTTCCTGAGATATTTCTTTAGAATTTTTAGCCACCACATGTGGGTGAGATACCAGCCCATTCTACACCTGCTCCCTTCCTATCTGCCTCAATGGATGTAGTTTCTTTCATTCCATAGCTGTCAGATTTCCATTGACTTTGATTTCTGATAGTTCTGGCTGATGATTGTTCTGTATTTTTGTTGTAATTTTGATGTGGTTGTGCAAAGAGGTGAGCCATCTTGAGAGGATCCTCTTGCTTGGTTTTGAATTCTAGGTTTTTTAATCTTTACTGACCTTGGGTAGATTATTTAACAATTAACAATTCTTTACTTCATCTTTCTTATCTGTCAAATTGGAAATAATAACAGTCATGCCTTAGAGATACTAAAATGGTAAATGTAAACTTGACATTTAATAGCTATAGAAATTTGGCTGTTAGTATTATTTTGACTATTAATGGGAGAATAACTGAATATGATAGTCAAAAGATAAGAAATTTAGACTTAAATATTTGACAAACTAAATTCTTGACTTTGAGTAAAGTACTGTTTCTGGGGCCTCAGGTTTTTCATCATGAAATGAGTACTATTAAAGACCCTTTCAACTCTAAAATTCAAGAAATCTATACAATATGAAAAGAAAGGTTACCCCTGACCAATCAAATCATGACCAGTGAGGGTAAAACATTTAATCCCCTTGCCCAGAAGTGACCAGAGATGTCTTGAAGCATACATTGTTTCATACATAAATTAAATGTTCATTTTGTTTTTAACAGTGGTTTCAATTTTATTTCATTTTATTTTATTAAAGATTTTATTTATTATTCTTAGAGAGAGGGGAAGGGAGAGAGGCAGAGAGAAAGAGAGATATCAATGTATGATTGCCTTTCACCTGCCTCCAGCTACAGATCTGGCTGGAAACCTGGCTTGCAACCTGGTTATGTGCCCTGGCTGGGGAATCGAACCAGCGACTTTTAGGTTCATAGGCTGGCACCTTACTCACTGTGCCACCAGCCAGGGGTTTCAATTTTAAACAAGGCTGTTTCTCACCTGGAATCAGGTGAATAAGAAAAAGTAGAAATTGAGGATTAAATAACCATCCAGGTAAGGAGAAACCACATACTCATATACCTTTTACTGGTTTTAGGGGAATTTTCAGAAGGACATTCCAAGATCAAGGAAGCCAGTACATGTTAGTAGCAGGGAAGGAAGACCACAAAATCATGTTCGTTACTAGAAAACAAGAAAGATGGAGGGAAAGAGGTATGTCAATTACTGCTGAAATCTCACTGATTTAGGGGAATTAGAGCAGATCTGGAGCATAGACAATGTTTGGAAAAATCATGTGTGTGATAGTAGAACACCATTCCTGCTCAGATTGGGAAAAAAAAAAAATATTATTTGGGATGAGAGGAAATAGGAGAGATAAAGGGAAAGCAAGGAGCCCAGATTACTGTGTTACAAAAGAGAGAAATAATTCTGGGCCCTTATTTTTGGGTTTGTGTCTTGGGGATCTGTAAAGACCCCATGGGAAACTAGAGGACCGAAGGAAAAAAAGGATTTATACCCTAAATGTTTGTTTAGATTCCCAAAGTAGCAACAAAGACTAGGAGAGCAAATGGTTTTAGAGACCTGATGCAGAGAATAGGTACCTCAATATTGTCTTGAACAGATGAATGGCCAAAAACCCACCAATGCCTTCACACTTGGCAATAATGCTAGGAAAAGAGAGTCTTTTACAATTTATTGTTGGTCATATGATTTGTTGGTATAAATTTTGTATTAGCTATCAACATCAATATTGTATATGTTTTAACCAAGAAATTCTGTGTAAATTTTTGATCTGACAATGATAGAATTAAGGTATTTTGTAACCCCAGATTGTGTTTACTTTTTGCTGCTATGCAGATTCTGTGAGGTACCTGCCATTCCTTTATTAAATCTCCTTCTTTGTTAACTGGCTAAAATGCACTCTGTTGTTTGCAACTAAGAATCCTGAATTATATACTAAGCTATCACAGAATTTTGAAGCTGGTAACACACTTAGGGATCATTTCCTGCAATGGCATTTTAGCCCCATTAAAAAAAGTTTACTATAAAACTAAATCATCCTTTATATTAATAAAAGACATAAAGCTATTAATTATTCTAAATTAATATAATTTTAAACAAAGCCCAAACATTGATATTATATTTGCTATCTATAAATGTAATATGGATAAAATGTCAGATTTTCATTAACTTTTATTGAAATATTAAAAATAAAGACTATTATTAATTTTTAGTTCTAGTTTGAAAAATCCAGCTATATTCTTCCCATTTTAATGATGAATCATTAAAATATAGCCTAAGATAACACAGCAAAGCAAATGTAGAGCTAAAAGGAGTAATAGAACATTTTAAGTAATAACACACTTTATCAGGCACCTAAGAGAGATATACAATGTCTCTGAGGTATTATTGTATGATTCATCCAGATATTTGTTTAGTGCCTTCTCTGTAACTGGTACTGATTTAGGCATTGTAGATATACCAATGAATAAGATTAATAAGGTCCTGCCTTCATACTAGTAGGAGAAGATAGATAGCAAATGAGAAAACAAAGATAAAGATAATTTTTGGTGGTGATAAGTGCTATATTAAATAATAATAATAATAGGTGGGTAAAAGTAAAATATGAAGACACTAATTTAATGTGTGTAGCAAGGAAGGTCTCACTGAGGAAGTGATCTATGGTCTGAGACCTGAAACCTTTCAATGCCCAAGATTAGGGAAAGAGCTCTCTAAACAGAAAAAAAGCAGCAATTATGAAATCCACAAGGCTAAAGCAAATTTCATTCAAAAACAAAGGAGGAAAAACTGTGGAAGATAAGGACAAAGAGAGAGGAGGCAGGACACAAATAATACAACACCTGTTGAGGAAGGATTTTTTTTTTTCTAGATTCAATGGAAAAGACAATAAAGCCTTTTGAGTAAAGGAGTAATATGATCTGATTGACTTCTTACAAAAGTCATTCTGGCTCCAGCCAAGCAAATGGGTGTTAAAAGGGACAGAAGTGATCTGATTTCTACTGTCAGAGTTGTATTGTTTATTTATTTCAGGTTAGTGTATAAACCTAATAGGAAAGACTAGAAAGAATAAACTGAAGGCTAAGTTCCTTCATTCCCTACAATACCAATAGTAATGAAGGACTACTATATGTTTGTGGGAAAATAACAAGACTCATGTTATTGTAAGGAGATGTAAGCTTATGATTACTTAAGTATACATTAAAAATGCCTTGCATTATAACCACCCTAACTATATCAGACTTGAAATTTGTACTTTTCTATCATAAACCTTAATGTAGTAACCCATATTCAGATCAATTCCCATTATATATGTACATATTAATTTAATGTGAGGTGAATATTAAGATTGCTCAGTCTAATAGATGGCGATGGTTGTGAGGAGCTGAAATAACTTATCAACTAAAGGATATGTTTCAGAAGTGTTTAACCAGGAAACTGTAATGACTTAGAATGGGCTTGTTAAGTGGAACAGGAAAATCAATTCCTGACAGTTCTTCTCAGGCCAAGGAGAGGGCAAAACATGTTTTTAGCACCACTCTGGACTAATCTGGCCAAATAAGTTCAAGGCTAGATTGCAAGAAATTTCAGTTTAAATAAAATATTATTTCCCCTGTGTTCTTCTGTTTCAAGTTTTCTGGCACTCTAGTTTCAGTCAAAACAAAAGTTTAAAAGCAAACTATTGTGCTGGCCAAATGAGACCAGGAAGCTGAGTCCCTGTGTTGGCTAGACCTTACTTGAACAGAAAAGTATAAGGAATTTACAGTAAAACAAAAACAAATACACTCAGAGTTAGCATATATGTTTTATTCTTATTAGTAATAATACAAGTTAACCTTGTTGACCACTTAATGCATGCCAGGCCCTGAGCTAATGTTCCAAGCAATATCTCAGTTGATCCTTTCTACAACCCTGTCAAGAAGATATTAGCACTTGTTCTGTTTGTACACCAGGAAACCAAGGCTTAGTGTGGTTAAGTAATTTGTTTAGGTTCACAAAGATGCTAAGCTACAGAAATGAGGATAGAATCTGGTTCTTTCTATCCTTACTATGTTTACTTTATTAGATTGCAAAAACCATTTGTCAGAAGTTATTACTCCTTCATTAACTCCAAGTAGCTTCAAAATGAGATCACCTCACATGAACCACACAGCTTAAGGCAATGTTTTGAAAATAGGCCTTTCACTAAACTGCCCAAGTCCACAGTATTTTTTCAATAGATCTTTTCTAGTTTATCTGACAAAATGATTTGCATCTTAAGAGGTGTAGAATTGCATACAAACAAGTTCAAAGCTTGAGTTAATCTTTATAACTAATTCCCCTGAAGCAAAGCGTCTTTGGTCTCATCTTTACTTAACAGCTTCAAATTTCTAGATATCCTAAGATCATCTGAAAACCACACAGACTTGATAATTCTTTGTCCTCATATGGAGCCAAAGGTCATGGAGGAGTGCAATTAAGGGCTATCAACATAGTACACAATATGACCGAGCCAATTTTCTCCTGGTTCACAAAATGAATACCCAGATTTCTCTTACTTGGAAGTTGAGCAAGGTAATTACTGAGTCCCCCTAAACCCCTGTAAATGTTTCCAGCATTCTCAGGGGTAGTATTGTGCTAAAGATGAGGTAGCACATTATATTGGTATTTCCTCCATCATGCCCTAACACCTTAATTGTACTGCTATCTATATACAAGACCCCTAGATCCTGGTAGAGGAATATTTGTTTAATGGATGAATAAATGTTTTCTGGAAATTAGAATGAACTAGGGGCAATAATACATCACATGATAGAATTTAATTATATAGTGTTGTGTAGCTTTATAGGTTTATTTTAAATTAACTAATCTTAAGGTAATCTTGGTACATTAAAAAGGCATAGAAAATGCATCTTAATTTTATCACATTGCTAAGATCAAGAACCATCCTGTTATGTGACCAGCCATTAATAAATTTAGACACAGGCATGTCAACCAATGGTTGTTATTTCCAACCAATGACAACAGGAATCCTCAATTTGGGGTGTGATGTATAAGGAAATTTTACTTGGTGCAACCAAATCAATCCTGATACAGCATGTCTGTGGAACAACTCTGTAGTATTACAGCTCAATTTTGAAGCAGACAGCTGTGGAACAGCACTCCTGCAAGGCAGCCCTGGGTTGAGGTGGCTCTCTGGCAAGACAGTTTTGCTCTGGTCTGCTCTACCTGCTTCTGTCTGATCTGCTCTGCTCTGCACTGGGCTACTCTGCTCTGCTTCAGCAAGAAGGTTTTGATATTTCAGCTCTATCAGGGTAGATAGGCATGGTCTTCAGTGGAAAGGGAATATGAGCTTCTCAAGTCAGAGGGTAACTGACTTACATTGATGAAAGTCCTGCCTCTAATCTTTAATAGATCTGTTTTTTCTGTTTGTTTGTTTTAAGATTTTATTTATTCTTTCCAGAGAGAGGGGCAGGGACAGAGACAGAGAAGGAGAGAAACATCAGTGTATGGTTGCCTTTCACCTGCCTCCAACTGGGGACCTGGCTGGAGACCTGGCATGCAACCTGGTTATATGACCGGGCTGGGAATTGAACCAGTAACTTTGGATTCTCAGGATGGTGCCCATCCACTGTGCCATCAGCTAGGGCTCTAATTGGTCTGTTTTCATGTAAAGACCGTGAATCCTCACAATTTGATTGGGCCAAAACTCAGGGGTTTTTTTCTTTTTTAACATTTTTTTTTTAATATTTTATTTCATTATTTTTAGAAAGAGGGGAAGGGAGAGAGGCAGAGAGGGAGAGAGACATCAATGTATGGTTGTGTTTCACCTGCCTCCAGCCACAGACCTGACTGGAGACCTGGTTTGCAACCTGGTTATGTGCCCTGGCTGGAGAATCGAACCTGTGACCTTTGGGTTCATAGGCCGGCGCCTTAACCACTGTGCTACCAGCCAGGGCCTAACATTTATTTTTATTGTTGTATTACGTCCATCCCCTTTTTGCTCCCTTCTGTCCTCTTCACCACCCATTCACTCCCCTACAAAGTCAATCCCCCATGTTGTCCATGTCCATGGCTCTTCCATACTAGGTTCTTGTATAAACTGCTCCCCTTCTTTGCTTCTTCCTCCCCCTTCCCACAACCCCCTTCCTCCTACTCACTAAAGGCCTATTCATTGTATTCATATATCTGGTTCTGATTTGCATGTTGTTTTGTTCATTATTGTTCTGTAATGGGTGAGATCATATGGTATTTGTCTTTCACTGAATGGCTTATTTCACTAAGCATAATACTTTCTAGTTGCATCCATGTTGCTGCAAAGTGTAGGAGTCCCTTCTTTCTTTCTGCTATGTAGTATTCCATTGTGTAAATACACCAAAGTTTTTTGATCCAGTCATCCACTGATGGGCACTTAGGCTGTTTCCAGCATTTGGCTATTGTGAATAGTGCTGCTATGAACATAGGGGTACATAGGTTCTTTTGAATTGGTGTTTCAGGGTTCTTCGGGCATTGTCCTAGTAGTGGAATTGCAGGATCAAAGGCAGTTCCATTGTTAGCTTTTTGAGGAAACTCCATACTGTTTTCCATAGTGGCTGCACCAGCCTGCATTCCCACCAACAATGTACCAGGGTCCCTTTTTCTCCACATCCTTGACAACACTTGTTGTTTGTTGATTTGTTGATGATTGCCATTCTGACAGGTGTGAGGTGGTATCTTATTGTGGTTTTTATTTGCACCTCTCAAGCATTCTTTCATATGCCTCTGGGCCCTTTGTATGTCTTCCTCAGTGAGTTGTCTGTTGAGGTCCTTTGCCCATTTTTTAATTGGGCTGTCTGTCTCCTTGGTGTTGAGTCGCATTAGTTCTTTATATTTTTGGAGATCAAACACTTGTCTGAGGTATTATTGGCAATTATGTTTTCCCATACAGTTGTTTCCCTTTGAATTTTGCTGATATTTTCTTTAGCTGAACAGAAACTTTTCAGTTGGATATAGTCCCATTTCTTGATTTGTTCTTTTATTTCCTTTGCCCTTGGTGAAGTATCAGTAAACATATTTCTGCGTAGGACATCAAAAACTTTACTGCCTGTATTTTTCTCTAGGACCTTTATGGTGGCACTGCTTATATTTAAATCCTTTATCCATCTTGAGTTTATTCCAGTGAACGATGTAAACTGGTGGTCCAGTTTTACCTTTTTGCATGTTACTTTCCAGTTCTCCCAATACCACTTGTTGAAGAGATGTTTTTACTCCATTTGATGTTCCTTCCCTCTTTGTTGAGTATTAATTGACCATAGAGTCCTGGGTTAATTTCTGGGCTCTCTATTCTGTTCCATTGATCTCTATGTCTATTCTTATGCCAGTATCAGGCTGTTTTGATTACAGTAGCCCTGTAGTATTTTTTGAAGTCCAGTATTGTGATTCCTCCTACCTTGTTCTTCTTTCTCAAGATTGCGGTGGCTATTTGTGGGCATTTTTGACTCCGTATAAATTTTTGAAGTATTTTTTTTTATTTCTGTGAAGTCTGTCCTTGGTATTTTCTTTGGGATTGCATTGAATCTGTAGATTGCTTTGGGTAGTATGGACATTTTAATGATATTAATTCTTCCCATCCATGAACATGGTATATGCTTCCATTTATTTATTCCATTTATAAATAATCTTCCTTGATTTCTTTCTTCATTGTTCTGTAGTTTTCTGAGTACAGGTCTTATACCTCCTTAGTTAAGTTGATTCCTAGGTACTATATTTTTCTTGTTGCTATGGTAAATGGGATTTGTTTTTTTGCTTCTATTTCTGTTGTTTCATTATTGGTATACAAAAATGCTTTTGATTTCTGGATATTGACTTTATACTCAGCTATTTTGCTAAATTTGCTTATTAGGTCGAGTAAGTTTTTGGCAGAGCCAATCAGGTTTTGTATGTACACTATCATATCATCTGCAAATAATGACAGTTTGACATCCTCCTTTCCAATTTGGATAACTTTGATTCCTTTTTCTTCTCTGATGGCTATAGCTAGAACTTCCAAGACAATGTTGAATAGAAGTGGAGAAAGTGGAAAGCCTTGTCTCATTCCTGATCTTAGGGGGAAAGCTTTTAATTTTTTTCCCATTGAGTATGATGTTGGCTTCAGGTTTCTCATATATGGCTTTTATGATGTTGAGGTATGCTCCCTCTATTCCCATTTTGCTGAGGGTTTTTATCATAAATGGTTGCTGCACTTTATCAAATGCTTTTTCAGCATCTATTGATATGATCATATGGTTTTCATCTTTCAATTTGTTGATGTGGTATATTACATTTATTGATTTACAAATGTTGTACCATCCTTGCATCCCTGGGATGAAACCCACTTGATGTATGATGTATGATCTTTGTAATATACTGCTGAATCTGGTTGCCCAATATTTTGTTGAGAATTTTAGCATCTATGTTCATCAGAGATATTGGCCTGTAGCTTTCTTTCTTAGTTGTGTCTTGACCTGGTTTCAGGATTAGAATAATATTGGCCTCATAGAAAGAGTTTAGGAGTCTTCCCTCTTCTTGTATTTTTTTGGTATAGGTTGAGAAGGATAGGAGTTTGTTCTTCTTTAAATGTTTGGTAAACTTCACCTGTGTATCCATGTGGTCCAGGGCTTTTGTGCTTTGGAAGATTTTGGATTACTTCTTGAATTTCACTAGTTGTTATTGGCCTATTCAGGCTTTCTGCTTCTTCTGGGTTCAGTTTTGGTAGATTATGTATTTCCAGAAATGTGTCCATTTCATACAGGTTGTCATGTTTTTTTGTCATATAGTTGTTTGTAGTAATTTCTTACAATCTTTTGTATTTTTGAGGCATCAATTGTAATTTCTCCTCTGTCAGTTTTGATTCTGTTTATTTGGGTCTTCTCTCTCTTTTTCTTGATGAGTCTGGATAAAGGCTTGTCATTTTTGTTTATTTTTTCAAGGAACCAGCTCCTGGACTTGTTGATTCTTCGTATTGTAGTTTGAATCTCTGAGTTATTTAGTTCTATCCTGATCTTGATGATTTCCTTCCTTCTACTTGCTCTGGGCTTTGTTTGTTGTTGCTCCTCTGGTTCTTGCAGCTTTATGATTAGGGTTTTTTTTAGAAACTTCTTGTGACCTTTTTAGGTAGGCCTGTATTGCTATAAATTTCCCTCTGAACACCGCCTTTGCTGTATCCCATAGGTTTTGGGCTGTTGTGTGTTCATTGTCATTTGTTTCCAGGAACTTTTTGATTTCATCTTTGATCTCATTGTTAACCCATTCATTGCTTAAAACCATGCTGTTCAGTCTCCATGAGTTAGAGTGTTTTTGTTTTTTTCCCTTGAGATTGGTTTCCAGTTTCAAGCCATTGTTTTCTGAGAAGATGCTTTGTATAATTTCAAATTTCCTGTGTTTGTGGAGGCTTATCTTGTGACCTACCATGTGGTCTATCTTAGAGAATGCTCCATGTGCATTCAATGCTTGGTGCATTGAAAAGAATGTGTATTTTGGCTCTTTAGGGTAAAGGACTCTGTATACATTAGTTAGGTCCATTTCCTCTAGAGTGTTGTTCAATGACATAACATCTTTGGGGATTTCTTGTTTGGAAGATCTGTCCATTGTTGATAGTGGGGTATTAAAATCCCTACTATTAGTGTGTTGCTGTCTATATATTTCTTAAAGTCCTCCAAGATTTTCCTTATATATTTTGGAGCTCCTATGTTGGGTGCATATATGTTTACCAGAGTTATTTCTTCTTGATGGATTGTTCCCTTAAGTATTATTTACTGTCCTTCTTTGTCCCTTTTTATGGCCTTTGTCATAAAATCTATTTTGTCTGAAATAAGTATTGCTACTCCAGCCTTTTTTTCATGTCCATTTGCTTGATACATATTTTCCCATCCCTTCGCTCTCAATCTGTGTCAATCTTTTGTTCTGAGGTGGGTCTCTTGAAGACAGCATATATGTGGGTCATGTTTTATTATCCATTCAGCTACCCTATGTCTTTTGATTGGCACATTTAATCCATTTACATTTAAGTTTATTATTAATTGATACTTATGTGTTGCCATTTTCCCACTTTGTACCCATGTTCCTCTTTGGCCTTCTTTGTTTCTTCTTCTTCTTCTTCTTCTTCTTCTTCTTCTTCTTCTTCTTCTTCTTAAGCAGACCCTTTAGCATTTCTTGCAATGCTGGTTTGGTAGAGATTTATTCTTCTAGACTTTTTTTGCCTGGGAAACTCTTTATTTCACCTTCCATTTTGAATGACAGCCTTGCTGGGTAGAGTATTCTTGGTTGCTGGCTTTTGTTTCCCATTACTTGAAATACTTTTTGCCATTCCCTTCTGGCTTGAATTATTTCTGTTGAATAATCATTTGATAGCCTTATTGGAGCCCTGTTAAATGTTATTTGCTGTTTCTCTCTTGATGCTTTTAGGATTCTCTCTTCATCTTTGAAATTTGCCATTTTAATTATAATATGTCTTGGAATGGACCTGTTTGTGTTCATCTTCCTTGGGACCCTCTATGCTTCCTGAGTTTGCATGACATTTTCTCTCCTCAAGTTAGGGAAGTTTTCTGTCCTTACTTTTTCAAACAGGTTTTCTATCCCTTGCTCTTCCTCTTCCCCTTCTGGTATCCCTGTGATTACGGATGTTATGTTTCATGTTGTCCTGAAGCTGTCTTAAAACCTCTTCATTCTTGTTCAGCCTTTTTTCATTTTGTTGCATTGCCTGGGAATTTTTTTCTATATTGACCTCCAGCTTGCTGGTCAGATCCTCTTCTTTCTCTAGCCTGCTTTTGATTCCTTCTACTGTATTCTTCAACTCAGAAATTATGTCTTCATTTCCTCCTGGCTCTTATTGATGGATTCTATGTCCTTTTTAATGCTGGTGTAGTTCTCAGTAAGTTCCTTGTAGCTTTCCTGGAGTTCTTTGTAGTTCCCCTGGAATTCTTCATAGTTCCCCTGGAATTGTTTGTAGTTTTCTTTGAACTCGCTGAGCTCATTGTGCTTCTCTATCATCATTATTTTGAATTCCATGTCTAAGAGTGTGCTTGCCTCTATTTCATTTTGCACTCTTCCTAGGGAGTCCTCCTTTCCATTTGCTGAGGGTTGATTTCTTTGTCTCCCCATTTTAGGTGAGTCTTGTTTGTTTCTGCTTCTTGGGTTGGTCTGCTTTGACTTACTGTCTTAGTGGTGTGACCTTCTGTGGTGTAGAGGTGCAATTTTTTTACTTCCTGGATCTGTGCTTGGTGATATCAGCTGATGTCCCAGCCTGGGCCTAGTCAGCCAGTTGGAGACTCCCAGAGATCCACTGTCTTTGTCTCCTTTAGTTAATCCAATGATTCTGTGACCAGTGGTCAGTTTAAACACCTCTGGGTGGAGCAGATAAATTCAGTTGTTAATCTACTGAATCTGTGATCTGAAGTCAAGATTTAGGCACTGCTGGGTTGGGCAAGTTAATTCCTATGGGTGGAGCTGTGGCTTCCCCTTAGGCTCCCTCCCTTTGGAGAAGAGTGAGCTGCTGACTGTATGGGGGATGGGTCAGCACTGGACTCACTGGCTACTCCCTCAACTCTCCCCCTAAAGCCACTGACGCAAACTTTCCTTCAGTGTCTGTATTACACTGTGCCCTCCCTCTGCTGGAGTCCACTATAAGTGGGTGCCTCTGTATTTTTGTGCATGATCACTTTAAGAATTCAGTCTCTCAGTCAAGCTGGCTAAACTTGGTGGCTTTTTGCTTTTTGCAGCTGGGTGCTGTTTTACTCTCAGCTTTGTTGCTGTAGGCTGGGAAGCCCAGTTGGGGGTTTAGATCCCACCCTTCTTAGGTGGAACCCTGGCTGCTGAGATATTTCTCTGTCCCCCCAGCTGCCACTTGTGAGAGTCCCACCAGCCTTCTTGCATCTCCGCACTTCCTACTGGTCATGTTGTGATGAATTGGCTCTTCTGTTCTGTCCCTGGTGATAAGACTTCTCTCCAATTGGTGTTCTGTTGGTTATTATAGATGATTTCTCCCCAATTAAGTTGTAATTCCGATTTGGTGTTGGGAGGAGATTGGTGTAGCACCACTTACTCCTTTTCCATCTTGGTTCTTGTTCTTTTTTTTTTTTTTTTTTTTTTTTTTTTTTTTTTTTTTTTTTTTTTTTTTTTTTTTTTTTTTTTTTTTTTTTTTTTTTTTTTTTTTTTTTTATTGCTTCTTACAGAGAAAGAGAAAAGGAAACATTGATACAGGAGTGAAATATCAATGGAACAGAGAATCATCTATTGGTTTCCTCCCCTCTGCACACAAACTGTGAATTACATGCACCCAAACCAGGGATAGCATGTACCAGGGCAGCATATTGAATCTGCAACCTATGTATGTACCACTGGAATCGAACCTGCAACCTTTTGGTTATAGGACAAAGCTCCAATTAATTGAGCTACACTAGCCAGGGCCAAAAGCACTGTTCTGATTGATCAGAGTAGAGCCACTCTGATTGGTTGGTGATGGAGATATAATGCTAATGAGGATATAGTTTCACAGCTCTGATTGGATGGGAAAAGTCTCAATCCCATTGGCTGAAATAGGATTCCAGGGACATTTTTGTAAGTGCTGTTTCAAATAGCAGGGCCAGAGATCTCAGGTAGCAGTTCAGTGCTGGAATCGGACTATTCAGTGCAGGATTCTCTTAAAAAGTACAGCTGTGTTAGAGGATTTTATGTAGAAATGGCTGGTAGGCTTTAAAAAAATTGAGTCCAGTTAGCCAATGGGATCCCTTCTTAATAAGTATCTACTTTCTCAGGGTCCATAGACACAATTTACCCAAATGTGTTGTTTCTTACTGGATAATATCAAGGGCAAATATTATAATACTGATTTATTATTAAATGTACATTTATCAGGAACTTATTATGCATCAGTCTCTTTTGTAAGATCTTGAGATATATCTGCTTCAGACAAAGAACTTAGCATTCATGGAACTTTCATTCTAGTGTCCTGGGAAAACATTTTGATTGATACTCATCTTCCTCTTAGTAAAAGCAGTTTATGTATCACAAAAAAATAGAATTAAAGCCCAAGGAAATTATCTTTAACCTCATTAAAATATTAAATAAGAAAGTACTTGGTTCCATTTTTTAAATAGACCTGTAATATTTATTTCAAAAAATATTAAATAAGAATAGCAAATTGCAGAGCAATTTATACACTATATTTTAAAAATATGTAGTATATACTTGGCTGGTGACTCAGTGGATAGGTGACAACCTGCAAACCCAAAGGTCACTGGTTCAACTTCCCATTCAGGGTACATAACCAGATTGCAAGCCAGGTCTCCAGCCAGATCCATAGCTGGAGGCAAGTGAAAGGCAACCATACATTGATGTCTCTCTCCCTCTCTGCCTCTCTCCCTTCCCTTCTCTCTGGAAATAATAAATAAAATATTTAAAAAATAATAACAAATAAATAAATAAATAAAAATATATAATATAGAAAAGCTCCATCAGGAAGAATACACAATAAAGAGTTAACAGAGAGTTGGAGGAAATACATAGATTGGATTACTTTCTCCTTTGCACAGGTATTCATTGTTTAACTTTGTTAATGGAGATATATTATTTTTGTAAACTAAAAATAATACAGCCAGGGCACATAACCTGGTTACAAGCCAGGTCTCCAGCCAGGCCCATAGCTGGAGGAAGGTGAAAGGCAACCATATATTAATATTTCTTTCCCTCTCTGCCCCTCTCCCTTCCCCTCTCTCAGAAAATAATAAATAAAATCTTATTTTAAAAAAAACACAGACTTATTTAGGGTTTAATGTAACATGTTTTTCAAAACATCGGTTGAAAGGTTGAACTACATTATCAATTATCGCTCTTCTGCACTCATGCCAGATAACATTCACATATGTGGCACATTTTCAAGGGTATAACCAGGCCTATATGTAATTCCCTAGCAGGATTCTACATTTTTCTCTTCCAGTAAAGATGGCATGTCAGAAGCTAGATATCGAGAAGAGTAACATTATGAAGATAACCTTAAATTAATTTTGTTCATAAACATAGACACAAATATAGGCAGAAATAGAGATATAAATATGCAAAAGATATAACTACTAATAGTTACAGTGTAAAAAATCCCTGGCACTTAACTAGCATTGCTAACAAATTACCTGTGACATAATTACAAAACACTAGAATGTCTGAAAATTATAGGTGAAAAAGAAACAAACTGGTCTTAGACCTTTGTACTCCAAATGTGTTTCACAGACCAGTAGTACTGGCCTTCCCCAGGAGCTTGTTTGACTTGCAGAATCTCAGTATCTCAGAATCCTCCTCTAGACCTGCTGAGTCAGAGTCTGCATTTTAACAATATCACCATATGATTCATAAGCACATTAAAGTTTGAGAAACACCAACCTAAATAAATGTTGAGTTCCTTCCAACTTAGAGATTTTGGGAATTGAGCTAAAAATGATAGGACTAAGTCCTGGATGGTGTGGCTCAGAGGATTGAGTACCTACCTGCAAACCTAAAGGTTGCTGGTTTGATTCTAAGTGAGGGCACATACCCAGGTTCCAAGCCAGGTCTCCAGCCAGGTAGGTCCCTAGCTGGAGGCAGGTGAAAGGCAACCATCCATTGATGTTCCTCTCCCTTTCTTCCTCCCTCCCCTTCCCTCTCTCTAAAAACAATGAAGTAAATCTTGTAAAAAATTAAAAATAAATAAAATAAAAATTTAAATGACAGAACTAGATATGGCATCAGCACTTGCAATAAAGCCAAACTAATCCTATATCTCCGATTCCACGTGCCAAAATTTTAGACAATCTTCCATCCTTTAAGCACAGCTTGCTACCAAAGGAGACAAGCTAATTTCTGGATAACAGTTGCTACTCAGCATTAAGTTGCTGACTGACTGTTTCCATACAAAATTGCAATTTATAACTTAGGTATCTTTTCTAACTTTCAGGACTCCAAGCTTTAGTTGTGACAGTTTATAGAGTTTGTGATTCATCTTCATATACATTCTCATCCTAATGATTTTTGGCAGATATCAAAAAATCTGCTGGGAAATTACATGATAAAAACAAAAATGGTGCTATAATTGGAAAGACAAGAGTGCTTTGAACTTTTTTTTTATGCCCTCAAAAAAGAAAGATGGTGTTTTTTAAGTATTCAGTACTTCGTGGTAGTTTTCTAATACATCACTTCATGTCTGTAGTGTAATAGCCAGTATTAATTTTACAGCAATAAATTATATATACAGTTGACCCTTGAACACCATTAAGATCAAGAGAACTAAGCCCTGGCAGGTAGCACAGTGGAAAAGGCCCCGGCCTGCGAACCCAAAAGTTGCAGGTTCGATTCCCCAGCCAGGGCACATCACCAGGTTGCAAACCAGGTCTGTGGCTGGAGGCAGTGAAACACACACATACATTGATGTCTCTCTCCCTCTCTGCCTCTCTCCCTTCCCCTCTTTCTAAAAATAATGAAAGACAATTTCAAAAAACATAAATAAATAATAAAAATAATGAAATAAAATATTAAAAAAAAGATTAAGAGAACCAACCCACCCCCAACACGCAGTCTAAAACCCATGTATAAATTTCAACTCCCCAAAACTTAATTATTAAAATAGCCTATGGCTGGCTGGAAGCCTTGCCAATAACAAAGAATTAATAAACACATGTTTTGTATGTTATATGTATTATATACTATATTCTTACAATAAAGTCATCTAGACAAAAGAAAATGTCATTAATAGAAGCTAGAAAACAAATCCCATTTACCATAGCAACAAGAAAAATAAAGTACTTAGGAATAAATTTAACCAAGGAGGTAAAATAAACTATAGAACACTAAAGAAAGAAATTAAGGAAGATACAAATAAATGGAAGCATATACCATGTTCATGGATGGGAAGAATCAACATCATTAAAATGTCCATACTACCCAAAGCAATCTATAGATTCAATGCAATCCCAATTAAAATACCAAGGACAGACTTCACAGAAATAGAAAAAATACTTCAAAAATGTATATGGAGTCAAAAATGCCCAC
>PVIW01008011.1:0-65673 GCA_004026585.1 Noctilio leporinus | reverse complement strand
TGGAATTCTATATAGCAGAAAGAAAGAAGGAACTTGTATCCTTTGCAACAACATGGATGGAACTGGAGAGTATTATGCTTAGTGAAATAAGCCAGTCAGTGAAGGACAAATATCATATGATCTCACCCATTATGGGACAATAATGAACAAAACTAACAACAAGCAAAACAGAACCAAGTATATGAATACAAGGAATAGGCCTTCAGTGGTCAGGGGGAAAGGGGTTGGGGGGAGGAAAGAGGGGGGAGGCAGAGGCAAGAAAGGGGATCAGTTTAGACAAGAGCCTAGTATAAAGGAGCCATGGACATGGACAACAGGTGGGATTGACTTTGGGTGGGTGGGGAGGGGGACAGAGGGGAGCAAAAAGGGGATGGATGTAATACAACAACAATAAAATTTTTTTAAAAAATAGTGCTAGAGAAAAACACAGGCAGGAAAATTTTAGATACCCATGCAGCAATATTTTCACCATTACTTTTCTAAGGGCAAAAGAAATAAAGAAACAAATAAACAAACAGGACTATGTCAAACTGAAAAGTTTATGCTCAGCTAAAGAAAACATCAGCAAAATTAAAAGGGAACCAACTGTATGGGAATGATACCAATGGTACCTCAGACAAAGGTTTGATTTCCAAAATACATAAAGAATTTATAGGACTCAACACCAGGGAGACAGACAGCCTAAATTAAAAATGGGCAAAGGACCTGACACTTCTGTATGAGGAGGACATACAAATGGCCCATAGGCATATAAAAGAATGCTCAACATCACTAGCCATCAGAGAGATGCAAATTAAAACCACAATGAGATACCACCTCACACCTGTCAGAATTGCCATCATTAACAGTTCAACAAACAACAAGAGCTGGTGAGGATGTGGAGAAGAGGGAACCCTAGTGCACTGTTGGTGGGAATGCAGACTGGTACAGCCACTATGGAAAACAGTATAGAATTTCCTCAAAAAACTAAAAATGGAACTGCCTTTTGACCCAGTGATTCACTGCTAGGATTATACCTGAAAACCCTGAAACATCAATTCAGAAGAACCTATGCACCCCTATGTTCATAGCAGCACTATTTACGATAGCCAAGTGCTGAAAACAGCCTAAGTGCCCATCAATGGATGAATGAATCAAAAACTTTGGTACATTTACACAATTGAATACTACACAGCAAAAAGATAGGAGGAACTCCTACCTTTTGCAACAACATGTATGGAATTGGAGAGTATTATGCTTAGTGAAATAAGCCATTCAGTGTATGGCAAATACCATATGATCTCACCCAATACAGGAGACTAATGAACAAAACAAACAAACAAGCAAAACAGAATCAGAGGTTGGAAACAAGGAACAGACTTTCAGTGTGCAGAGGGCAGGGGGAAGGGAGAGAAAGAGGCAAAGAAAGGGAACAGTTTAGTCAAGAAACTAACATGGATGACCCATGGACATGAACAACATGTGGATTGACTGTGGGAGAGTGACAGAGAGGATGAGGGAGGAGAGAGCAGTGGGGGAAAATGGGATAAATGTAATCTAATGACAATACAATTGAACTACAAAAAAATCATAAGGTCAAAGACCAGCTGAAAATCAACAGTTGAAGAAAAGGCTAATATAGTTAAAAGCATGAATGGAGATAAAGAGAAATATTATAAAATGATAAAGTTCAGTTCAACAGAGGGCTATAATTTGTAGTCATCTAGTAGTATGGAGTGAAAATTATTAAGTAAAATTAAACAGACCATGGGGAGTAATTTGATACCCACTTAAAATAATACATTAAACAAGATAAAGAAGACAAAAAATTCAACCAATAAGCTTAATCTAGCTGACACCTTAAGCCATTTTCCAACTAGTGGCAAATGCACATTATTTTCAAGTATAAATGAAACATTTACAAAAATATAAGCATCAGGCTTTAAATCAAGTTTTAATAGATTTCAAGAACCTAGGCAGTAGGTAGATCAGGCTAACCTTATTCATAAGTATATAAGGTCTCTCTGGATGGTGTCCAGACATGTGCTGACAAATAAGAGACATTTATTGAAGAAAATACAAAATACAAAAAACACTGTACATGGAAAAATGATGCCTCAGTCCCTTTCAAAGTAAGCATCTTGTGACCTCCCAAAGCTCTCCCAGTGTCTCTTCCACTATTCAAAACACCCTGTAGGATGTTATGTGGAAACTGCCATCAGCTGCCCCATTTTATTTTCCTGAATCTCATCAATGGCCTAAAATCTCCACTCTTTCAAAGATGTTTTAGTTTTGGAAAAAGCCAGAAGTTACAGCATGCTGAATCTGTTTCATTAGTGACATATTGAATCAAGTCATTAGTAACTGCAGCCCAATATCTCCTCTGCTTGGTAGCAGAAACTTGGGAACAAATTGTGCCAGAACATAATTCATGCCAAGATGCTGCATCAAAATCACAGACACAGTAGTTTTTGGAATCCCCAGATTAGCTTCTAGTTCTCACACTGTCAGTCACTGATCTTTGTTGATTGTAGGCCCCCACACATTCAACATTTTTAACTGTTCTGTTTGTTGCAGGGCTTCCAGAATGTAAATCACTTTCAATAGATTCTCAACCATCCTTGAAGCATTTGTGCCACACTTTTATTTTTGATTCACTCATTTCATCATCCTTGAAAGTCTTCTAAATCATCCAAATAGTTTCCACAAAGGAACATTCAAGCTTAGTACAAAATTTAATGCAGACTCATTTATCTACTTGCTCAGTCATTTTTGAATGTTATGACCACACAGTACACATGCTCACTAAATGGCATCTACTGTCCCCCAATGACTAGTACAGTGAAGTCATCATTGTTCACACATGTGCATTCCAGCCCATTCTCCTTGGCTACCAGATTACATCAATGCTGCCCAACTGTTCTTGTTATATTAATAATGGCTAGATTTTTTCTGAACAGGCCTGGTATGTGCCACATTTTTTGAGATAATATTGTAGATCTAATTGAAAAAACAAAACAATTTAATTTCTATAAGAAGTATTTAAGAACTTAGACAAGTAAATAAGGAAGAAATATGAAAGGCATTTTATAGAGGATACCTGGATGACCAAAAAACATAAAGAAATATTAAACTTTATTAGTCATGATGAACATGCACATTAAAGGTACAGTGAAATGTTCCTAAACCAATATGGCTAAAATGAAAAACACTGGCAATACCAAGTGTTGGTGAGGTGACAGATTAACTCTTATTCTCGTACATTACTGGTGGAAATATAAATCACTGTATCAACTTGAAAAAAAACTATTGGGCAAGATATATTGAAAATGGAACCCACAGAACCTACCATCCAGAAATTCTACTCCTACATTTATAATCAAGAATAATGTGTATTTATGTGGACTGAAAAAAAAAAATAGCTACAAGAATGTTCACTGAGATTTCTGGCCAAGATGGAAGCCTAGGTAGACATACAGCATCTCCTCATAACTAGAAGAAATTTACATCTAACTCAAAACTAAATAAAAACAATACAGAAATTTCAGAAAATTAAAATACAGGAAGTGCAACAAATGAAGAAGTAAAGAAATAGCCAGACAGGTAGGAGGGGTAGAGCTGGAGATTAGAGTGGCAGCAGCACCAGAGTTGAGGCCGCAGAAAAAACTGCACTCACACATACACTTAAACCTGAGAATTGATTCTGGGGCCCGACTGCAAGTCCATGGTTCCAGCACTGGGGAGAAATAGAGCCATGTTGCTTCTGACTGTGAAAACCAGTGGAGATTGGGGTGTAGGAAGAAACCCCCAGTCTCAACAGTCAAGAGACATTGTTTACTCTAAAATCTTTTTTACAACACACACAATGCCACAACATGGTGAAATGGGCCACTCTGCACTGACCAATTCCTAAGGCTTCCCCCTTACAACATAACAAGTGCAACAGAACTACCTAAGACACAGAGGCAAACACAGAAGCTGTCAAGCTGAGAAGACAGAAAAGTATGGCCCAAAAGAGGGAGCAGATCAAGTGCCAGTGGGAACTGAGTGATGAAAAGATAGCCAACATAACAGCCAAGGAGATCGCCAACTAAACAGACGTAGAGTTCAAAACACTGGTGATTAATATACTCACAGAATTGAGAGACATACTTAAATACAACAAATGCAGAAAGAAAGAAGTGAAGGCTAGGCTGTGTAAAACTAAAGAAAAGCCACATGATACCAAGAGTGAAGGGAATAAACTAGGGCCCAAATCAATGATTTGGAACATAAGGAAGAAATAAACCGTCAACCAGTACAGAATGAAGAAACAAGAATTGAAAAAATTGAGGAAAGGCTTAAGAATGTCTGGGGCAACTTTAGACATGCCAATATCCACATTATAGGGGTGCCAGAAGGAGAAGAGGAAGAGCAAGAAATTGAAAACTTATTTGAAAAAATAATGAAGGAAAACTTCCATAATTTGGCAAGGGAAATAGGCATACAAACCCAGGAAACAGAGAGTTCCAAACAAGCTAAACCCAAGGAGGACCACATCATAATTAAAATGCCAAAGGTTTAAGGTAAAGAGAATCTTAAAAGCAGCAAGAGAAAAAAAAGAGTTACCTACAAAGAGGTTCCTATAAGACTGTCAGCTGGTTTCTCAAAAGAAACTTTGCCAGCAAGAAAGGCCTTACAAGAAATATTCAAAGTGATGAAAACCAAAGACCTACAACCTAGATTACTCCACCCAGCAAAGCTATCATTCAGAATGGAAGGGCAGATAAAGTGCTTCCCAGACAAAGTAAAGCTAAAAGGAGCTCATCACCACCAAGCTATTATAACGTAAAATGTTAAAGAGACTTTCTTAAGAAAAAGAGAATCAAAATTATGAATATTAAAAGACAACAAACTCACAACTATCAACCTGAACCTAAAAAAATAAAAACATAAACTAAGCAGACACCCAGAGAGGGAACAGAATCATAGAAATGGGGAACATTTGAAGGAGTGTCAGGTGGAGTAGGTAGGGGAAGAAAGGTATGGGGATTAAGAAGCACAGTTGGTGGGTGCCAAATGGATGTTAAGAATAGTATGAGAAAAGGTAAAACCAAAGAACTTCAATGCATGACCCATGGACACAAATTAAAGGGGGTGGGACTGATGAAGAGAGGGGGTGCCAGTCAGGAGGGAGCAAAGGAAAAGAAACTGGGACATTTATTGATTGAGCATAATCAATAAATTTAAAAAAAGATTATTCACTGAAACAGTATTCATAAAGGCACTAAACTTGAAAAATTTCCATCAATAGTAAAACAAATAAAGAAATTGTGATGTACTCTTTTATTGAGAAGGAGCTAGTAATTGCTACCTGCAACAAACACAAATTATAATTGATAAGTTATATGGTTGAGTGAAAGAGTACAGGCACAAAACAGTACATATCATATATCATTCAATTATATATACATTGAAAAACAGTAAAAATAAAACGAAGGTGACAGAAGCTAGAATATAGGTCCTTTTTGACTGTGGAACTTACCAAGAGAGAATAAAAGAAGGTATTGAGGATGCTTGTAATGTTCTATTTCATGACTTAATAATGGTTACATGGGTAGTTCACTTTATAAAGATGAATTAAGATACAAACTAAGTTTTAATAAATTTATTGTAGTGACTTTGGTTAATAAGATTATATAGGTTTCAAATCAATACTATGGTTCATCATCTGTATATTACATTGTATTCTCACCACCCAAAGTCAAGTCTTCTTCTGTCACCACATATTTGACCCCCTTAGCCCGTTATACCTTCCTACCCCCTAAAGTTAATAAATATTGTTTTAGTGTATGTATGGTTTAGAAATTGTTGGTTATAATTAGTAGGTAAATCCACAAGGCTTCATGGTTTCCTGGAAATATTAATTTGATATTTTTATTATTGCCTTGTGATAAATTTATAATAAAATTATATATGTATGATTCCCAAAATGCTAAGAGCTAAATATATTCAACCTGTTTGTGTAACTCAGCTTTATGTGTAAAAATGTTTTTAAAATATATTTTTCAATGTCCTAACATTTCTTAGAATTCCACATTCATCACATTTCCTCAAAATGCAAATCATTCTGTAGTGAAGAATAAATTACACATATAATCTCAAATTCAGATAATAAAACCTTCTAACAACATAGAATAATGTTTTAAGAGACCTGTAATGTAATGTATTCAGGTAGCCAATGCTGACTCTACAAAGTATGCTACAAAAAAATCAATTTTTATCACTTGAAATCTATTGCAATTAGAGAGCAATGCTAAGTCATTGACACACTAATGGGTTTCAAAATATTTCAGAAAGAACAAGGAAATTGCTAAGTGTGTTAATTGAAATGCGGACCCAATAAGTATAACAAATTACATACCCTGAGCTTTCTGTAAAGCTACCATGTAAAACTATTAAACAATATAGTGTTGAGTTTGAATAAATTTGCAGCATTGTCTAGATACAGTTTATGTAAAAATTATCCTCACTAAACTATTCTAAAACTTATATCTTCTGATATAAAAGTAATTTTTGTGTTCCAAGTGTTTCCATTTTAATTCAACTTTAAAACAATAGTGTAGCATTTCCAAAGAGGATCTGACCTACAAAATTAGACATGGCTTGCTTGAAAGGAATATTATATCTGACTAAAACATATTTTTCATGTATTCAGCTATAACACTATTCTACACGGAAATTATTAAATTGAAAACTAGGTTTTCTAATTCCTGGTGTATTAAATTAACAATTGCAAAATTATAATTTCTGGCCACAAAATGTATAATGTTTACACATAAAAAGAAAAAAACATTTAAAAATAATCATGATCTTCAGTTTTCATATTTCCCCCTATTCTTTTAGCCTTCTTGGTATTTAATTAATGACATTTTATCCTTAGAGTTTTCTCAATCTATGATTATATCTTCTGGATTTAGAAGGATTATTCCCCTCCCCCCCCTACACAAATACACATTTCGTACTTTGCTATCACTATTCCATGTCAAGAAAATCTATTTCCTCCTTCCCTTCCTTCTGATTCACCCTAGCTAAACTTCTACCCCTGCCTATTCCTTTTTATCAGTTCTTTGAAGCACTTCATTAACACATCATTTGCAGATGGATCCTTATCTCAGAGTCTGTTTCTGGGGAACGTGATTTAATGTTAAGGCTCTTGGTGTTTGTCTTAAGGTCCAAGGTAACAACGTATATTGGAAAAAAATGAAATATATAGGAACATCTTCATTTTGTTCACATGGGCTGGGATACATACACACAGGTAAGAATTCCTTACTCACTAATTAGGAAATAATTAGGAAGCACTTAAACTACTATACAAGGTATCTCATATTAGATGACATGTGTGACACACTGTGAAATGATAACACTTAATTCATTGCATCAGACTCACCTGGGTGGCCTGTTAAAAATGTAGATCTTGCTCTAAATTCCCATCCTAATGAAAATAATCCTTAGAGGAAAATGGTATCTTCAACAATGCTTTGCTGCATGTTGTCACATTTTTACTCCTGAAATAATACTGCTTGAACTCAGAGAATTACTTTTAAAAGATTTCTGGAAGCCCTGGCTGATGGCTCCATGGATAGGCACTGACCTGCGAACCCAAAGGTCCCTGGTTCAATTCCCCAGTCAGGGCACATAACCAGGTTGCAAGCCAGGTCTCCAGCCAGGTCCCTAGCTGGAGGCAGATGAAAGGCAACCATACATTGATGTTTTTCTACCTTTCTTCCTTGCTCCCTGCCCTTCTCTCTAAAAATAATAAATAAAATCTTTTAAAAAAAAAGATTTCTGGAAACTTCTGGCCATAAGCCTTCACCCAATATCTTGCCAAATCTTTCCTGAAAATTCTATTTCTAGCTCCTACTTCTCTAGCCATAGGAACTAAATCCTTGTCCCAGAAGATATTTGAGAATAGATGCAATATTATACATTCCATTCTCTTCTGCTTTTCTTCTAACCCTCCTCTCCAATTCTTTCTCCATCCATCAGTTATAAATAAATTCCCTTACATACAAAGGAATACAAAAGGCATCAGGAAATGAAGATGATGTCTACACTTATAATTACATCAGGAGCCCGCTTGTCATCCTTAAAACTTCCGTTATACTGTATAAGGGTCAGTTTAGTTATTGTCATGGAATTGATCTACCTCATACCCTTGATGGAGTCTCTATCTATGACTGACCCAGCTTAATAGATTCTGAAATAATTCTATTATTTACCTAGGAATATAAAAACCCCAGGGAATGGGAATAGATTCATGCTGACAAAACTCATAACTGAAGGGCTTATAATTTAATGTCAATTTATTAATTAAAACTAAGGGGTATACTTAGCAGAGAATAGTAATTAAAAAGCATAGGACCCTGTGTCAATTGCCTCTTTGAATCCCAGCGATATACCATCTTAGAAAGCATGACTATCTTAGAAAGCAAGTTTTAGAACTAAGATTTGTTTGTCTTTTCTGTAAAGTGCTGTAATGTTAAAATTATTGTGAGGATTAAATTATTTAGTACATATAAAATATTCTGAAAATATCTGCTGACCCTACAAAGTATTGTTCATGCTAATAATGATTTTCATTTAAGACTAATTGCTATAAATGCCATTTATAATGAAAATAATGAGATCTTTATCATATAGGTCATGATAAAATATTAAGAATTGGTGATGATTCTTCAGATAAAAATTCCTAAAGTTTAGAATACTGATTAGATGTGGTATCATTTTTCCTAAAATCATTCTCTGCAAATCCAAATTTTCTTCATAAATAAAATAAATTATCTCATTATTGTAATACTACAATTTATAAATTCCATTTTATACTGACTGCCTCTTCATTATCTAGGGAATTATTAGACTTTAGACACATTTAGAGAATGCGTAGTGGGTTTAAAATTACTTTAAAGTAACCCAGCTTCCTACTTTGCAGAAATTTCTCCTAAACATCCCTGACAGTTATACCATCCAGCTTATGCTCAGGTCACTCCAGTAACAAGAAGCATCCTCACCAAGTCAAAACTTCTTCCATGAAAAAGTAAGCCTAGCTATTTAAAATTTTCATGCATTTCTCTAAAAATTTCACACATTTTTGCTGAGTTAATTTGACTAGCTTCATTCAGATTTGAAGGTCAGTACCAAAGTTTAAATTTTTCTTCACAAATTATATCTAAGATTATACATAAATTTACAACAGTTATTTTCTCTTTGAAGTTATAAAACTTAATAAACAAAGTAAATTTTTATTTTTACTGGCACAAATGAAATATCAAAATTTTAAAAGACACTGCTTTGAACTGCTACAACTACTACTAATTTATATACAATTAATATATTCGCATTCCTTCCTTTCCTCTTTCCTTCCTTTTCTTTCTTTATCTGTTGATCTCTATTAAAAAATAATATTTATACTATATTGTTCACTGTCATTTCACAAGTTCCTGGAACAATACTTAATACATAAAAGAAAATACCAGCAGTCAGTAGAGCATGAGATTCTTAATACATAAGAGGCTTTCAGTGCACATCTGTTAAATAATTGATCAAATGAGTTCTATCTTTTTTTAAAGATTTTTTTTATTATTACTTTTTTTAAGCAAGGGGAAGGGAGAGAGGCAGAGATAAAGAGGGAGAGACATCAATGTACAGTTCCTTTCACCTGCCTCCAGCTAGGGACCTGGCTGGCGACCTGGCTTGCAACTTGGTTATGTCCCCTGACTGGGAATTGAACCAGCAACCTTTGGGTTCGCAGGCCAGCACCTTATCCACTGTGCTACCAGTTAAGGTGTTGAATTCTATCTTGATACCAGCTTTAAAATATATATACTATTTAAAAATATTTCATAGTACTCTATTCAGTTGATGTATCAAAATGAACTAAATTCCATTTTTACTTTCTTTAGGACAATTTCAACTTTTCTTTATTAATGCTGTTTGATTAATATCCTTGATGCTTAAATGTGGGGCATATCATTAATTATTTGCTTAGGGTAATCCCAGAAGTAGAATTTTGAGGTTAAATGTCACGTCTGTTTGAAACATTCTGCCAGCTTGTACTTGAGAATTGCTGATATCAATTTATACCTCCATCATGATGTATGAGAGTTCTCATTTTTCACACTCTCAATATTTTCATTCATTGTCATTTTAAAATTGCTGAGTATTATCCCCCTCTAAATGCTCAAAAAAAAAAGGGTCAATATGAGAAATAAAAAGTAATGTTTAAATCTTTTTTCACTTAGCAATTTCACTTTACCTGAGCTGGATCAATCACAAAATCATTTATATATCCACAAATTAAAACTTGGTTCAATAAGAGTAAATTGTTTTATAATGTGATACACTTCATTTAATAATTTCCTCATTAAATAATTCTAATGTGTTTTATTGGTTACACAACATTTAATGGTATATAGTATATTGATTGCAAATATACTATTTCCCTCTTTAATTTAAACTAATAAAAATAGTTTTTATTCTTGTTAAATATATGCAAAGAAAAGACTATGAATAAAGCAAAACAATTTACTTATTATTAAAGGTTCTAAATTTTTTGAAATTAATACAAAACTATAAAATTTGAGTGACTGAATCAATGTCTTATAATTTTGTAAGTCTCACAAAAATATTATTCATATATCAATCAAACTCATATCATTTATTAACCTCAGTTCTTAATTATCTTACCTACAAATGTAAGATATCCAATAACCAATTTTCCTTTGCCAATGATTCCATTTATGGGTAGATATATAACAATATACAAGTTACTTAAGTTTTATAAAGCAAAGCACTCAATTCTTCTTAGTAATGTCATATTTCAAATAATAAATATGCATATCATACTCTATAAAATTACTCAAACTATTTTAAACTTTCATTTACATTATACTGTATTTGTGTATATGTGTATATATAGGGTGCACATGATAACTTTGCATCTCCTTATTTCATGTGCTTCTTATTAATTTTGAAAAACTGTTTCTAAGGTTATGATTTAACATCATTGTTTCAGATATAAAGTATTAAATTCTGAGAGCAATTGTCATGTCGAACGAATACAATGTTAGAGTGACCATAAGTTCTAGACTGTGTGCAGGGCAAACTGCTAAGAAAGTGGCAGACTTCAATAACATCCCTTTACGTACAGTTGACAACGTGAAGAAGGTGTAAAATGCTGATTCTGATGTTGCCACACCAACAAGGAAAATACATAAGGTATGCAAGAATCTCACAAGTCCAGATATCGTACACAGAATCCAGATGATCATCAATGAAGATCCAGGAAAGTCAATGTGCTCCATAGCAAGAGAACTGCAGATGTTGGATGCAACAGTTCTTAAGATTATTGCTGAAGATATCAGATACAGATGGTATGCTCTTAGAAGAGGCTACTTTATGACACAGCAGACACAGGAAAGGTGCTTTGAAAAAGCAAGGAAACTGCTAACAACATTGGAAAATCCCAAAGGAAAAAACCCTCTGATTTTCTTCTCCCATGCAAAAATTCTCAACAGAACCAAATAGTCAATAGAAGAAACAACAAGTGGCTCTATGAGAATCTAATGAAGTCCCAATTGTCATGAAAACTAGATTTCCTGCTACAGTGATGATGTTAGGTGTTGTCAGCAATGAAGGAGATATCATGACCCCGAGTTTGTTTCCACAAGCCTTGAAGGTGACTGCTGATGTTTACTTTGATGTTTCGAAAGAAGTAGTTGTACTGTGGATGAAGCAAGTTGTAAATGGATGTCATTTTCTCTTCCAACAAGATGGTGCACCAGCACATAATGCCAAAAAGGGGCAAGAATTTCTCAGTGTCACTGTTCCTGAATTCTGGTCAAAGGAAATCTGGCTGTCTAGTTCACCAGATGCAAATCCTTTAGACTATTATGTATGGAGCATTTGTGAGAGAGAAGTAAATAAACAACTTCATTCCAATAAAGAGGCTGTTAAAACTAAGATTGAAAACATGATGATGTCCATGGATTAAGAAAAGTTAATTAAAGCATGCTCAAGATTCTTAAGCTGAGTCGAGTCTATTATTGCAGCAAATGAAGACTTTTTTGAACAATTTAAAAAATAATGACTATGTTTATGTATTTACATATAAGAATAAATTTACTTCAAAATATAACACTTTTGTGGTATGTTGTTTATTTTACTAAAATGTTGCCAATGTATCATGCACACCCTGTACATGTATTAATATAAAATAATTTTATCTATCAAAGAACTTAACATATAATCCAAGAAGTTCCTCTCATTGGTATTAAGGTAAAATAAGATTACCAATGTGTAAATGACTAAATGACAAATAATGAGATTAATAAACATAATTTTAAATTTATTTCCAAGAAGATATGAACGGAATGGATATCACTCATAGAATCAACATCGATGCAAAGCATATAACCAATAAAACAAATATCACTGTTTTTTGATTCTATAATAATTTTTCATCAAAATACTTGTCCTCAGATAGTATTAAAAATTATAAATAGAAATGGGCTAATCTCATTTTAAGGAAGAAAATCATATTAGTATGCATGTATTTAAAAAAATCAAGAGTTTTTTTTATCATATTGATCAATAAAAAACCTAACCTAAGTAAAAGTCAATACAAAATAAAGAATCTATTTAGAGAGTTGATAACATCGACCTGTATATCTTGATTGGATCAATGTAACAAAGTTAAGACAAATGAAAGTTAATCTTTAATTACTAAAATCAAGCATGGATATTAATTAAATTGACTCTGGTCACCTATTACATCTATGTTAGAAGCATATTTTGGGCTGCATACCTTAGGATGACAGATTAAATATCAAAAAATGGACAATTCTATAATTATTATAATATTGTACATGTCAGAAGAAACCAAATTTCACGTATCATGATTTGGGAAATAGTTTCAGAAATCCACAGGTTTCTAATGTGTTAATATAAAGGCACATGGGATTTCTGCCTTTATTTATTTTTTAAGTATATTTTATGGATTATGCTATTACACTTGTCCCAGTTTTGTCCCTTTGCTCCCCTCTGCTTGGTACCCCCGTCCCTCCAGCAACCTGCCTGCTTAGTTCATGTCTATGGGTTGTACATGTAAGTTTTTTTCTATGGGTTGTACATGTAAGTTTTTTGGCTTCACCCTTTCCTATACTGTTCTCAATATCCCCCTGTCTATTCTGTTCCTACCAATTATGCTCCTTGATCCCTGCACCATCTCCCTCTTTCTCCTCCTTCCCCCTTCCAGCTGATAACCCTCCAAATCATCCTCATACTTAGGATTCTGTTTCTGTTTTGGTTGTTTGCATTGTATGTTTTTATTTTTATATTTTAGATTCAGTTGTTGATAGTTGTGAGTTTTTTGTCCTTTCATTGTTCATAGTTTAGATCTTTTTCTTCATCTTAAATAAGTCCCTTTAACATTTCATATAATAATGGCTTGGTAATGGTGAACTCCTTTAGTTTTACCTTGCATGAGAAGCACTTTATCTGCCCTTCCATTCTTAATGGTAGCTTTGCTGGCTAGGGTAATTTTGGTTGTAGGTCTTTGCTTTCCATCACTTTGAATATTTCTTGCCAGTGTCTTCTTGCTGGCAGTTTCTTTTGAGAAATCAGCTGATAGTCTTATAGGAACCCTTTTGTAGGTAACTCTCTCTCTCTCTCTCTCTCTCTCTCTCTCTCTCTCTCTCTGTCTGTCTGTCTGTCTGTCTGTCTCTCTTGCTGCTTTTAAGATTCTCTCTGTATCTTTCACCTTTGGCATTTTAATTATGATGTGTCTTGGTGTGGTTTTCCTTGTCTAGTTTGTTTGGGACTCTATGTGCTTCCTGGACTTGTATCTCTATTTCCTTTGCCAAAATAGGGAAGTTTTCCTACATTATTTTTTCAATTAAGTTTTCAGTTTCTTGCTCTTCCTCTTCTCCTTCTGGCATCCCTCTATGATTGGGATGTCAGAACATTTAAAGTTGTCCCACAGGTTCCAAATCCTCTTCTCATTTTTTTTCAATTCTTGTCTTGGTATTATGACCTAATGTAGTCGGTGTTCTGTAGGGTCCAGTGGCACAGCCTGTCCTATCACCCAAACTGGGTACTCAAAGTGCACCTTTCATGTGGCTGAGTACATCCTCCTCTTGTAGTTGAGCTTTGGCTGCTGTTGGCAGATCAATTGGAGGGATATATCCAGGCCAGTCAGCTACAAGTACTGGCTTCAACCACTGACCACCAACCTCCACCCTCTGAGGAGTGTCAGCTGTGTAGGGGAAGTGTGGTGGTGCTCTAATTTAGTCTGTAGTTGTCCTCTGGGTGCACTGGCCCTGGGGCTTCCTGGGTGATGCAATTAACGTCAGCCCCCACCTGTGTTTTGCCTGGGAAACCCAGCCTGAGCTGTAAAGCAATCTGAGATGGCTGCTACTTGTGCTGGGCTTAGAGATTCCCAGGGGAAACCAAGCTGTGAATCTAAGATGCCTGCTGGTAGTGCTGGAGTTAGAGCTCACTGAGGCCAGTTGTTGCTTATTCAATAGGATTTAGGAATTAGTGAAGCCAGAGCCTAGACCAGCCATTCACAGGGAAAAGCAGCTTGGGTGGGCCCCTAAGTTGGATGGAGCAAAGTCTCTGGGGATTTCCCAACAGTGTTAGCCAGGTTGATGGAGTCTCAGATATGGCACCAGCTTGCCAGCTCTATGAGGAGAGGGTTTAGAAAAGAGACAATGGCCTCTGCTGTCCTTAATGCCAGACAGTTCAGTTCCTCCCTGTATGCTACTGGAACATTTTAAGCTACTACCCTGATGCTGGAGCTCAGAGGGAGTGAGTCTGAGTAGGTGAGTCCATGCGTGTGTTCTTTAAGAGGAACTGCTTGGAGCTCTAGCAGTTTCTTCCACTGACTCAATCTCCACTGGCTCTTACAGCCAGAAGTTGTGGGGACTTATCTTCTTGGCACTGGGACCCTGGGCTCAGGGGCCTGGTTGTGGGGCTTGGACTCTTCTCTCTGAAGATAGCCCTCCTCCACATGTGGGTGAGAGACCAGTCTGTTCCACATCTGCATCCCTCCTACCTGTGTCAACGGATGTGGTTTCTTTAATTTCTTAGCTGTCAGACTCCTATTCAACTCAATTTCTGATGGTTCTGGCTGATGGTTGTTCTATATTTTAATTGTAATTATGTGGTTGCGTGAAGAGACCAGCCATGTCTTCCTATTGTCATCTTGACCAGATCTGCTATTATTTCTTCAAAGTGTAGGCTATTTTAAGATGGAGGATGGCAAATGATAATTTATCTAACCAATGTAATAAGTTCTTTTCATTCAACAAGCTGGCTGCTCTATGTACAATAGTATAGTGATTTTGACAGCCACTAGGTCTTTGATTTTCAACTAATAACTATCTTCATAATGAAGATATTGCCATTTCCCAAATTCTTTCAGAATCAAGTGTTGGCTTTACATTAAAAAGAAATATGTTACATAATATAGTACTACTATTTTACACTTCTAAAAAGCTTAGGGGTTCTGAAAATGACTTTGAAATGCTGTCTTACTAATCTTTAGTATTCTCATGAAAACCAAGTAGGTGGTAAATAGTATCTTAATTTTGTAAAATAGAAACAAATGAAATAATTATTTAATTTATTTGACCAAGGCTGAATATTGAAGTAATGACAAGTCAGTACCAATGTTAATACTTATTGAAAATCCCATTAAGCAGTTCATCTACAGTAATTTTTATGGAGAGGATAGTTTAGGCAGAAAGAAAAAAATCATCACAAAATATGAAGTTCAACATAGTATACTACGAAAGATGGTAAAATGAATACTTATTTGTTATCTGATTAATTATGTTTGGTGATAGTGACAGTGATAGTACCAGAACTTCAGAGACCTAATTTCCCTGTATGACATTTGGGTAACCACATGCTCAGTGTTGTCAGGAATATACTGAGGGTTTTAAATTCTACTGCATAACAAAGTAAAACCTAACAAAATCAACAACACCACAATAACTTAAAAGAAGAAAAAATTTTAAAAGTTAAAGTTTGACTCTAAATGTAGCTTTAAGTTGGTATTATAATTGATTCTTTTTTAATGATTTTTATTGTATTTTCCCATTAATATTTGGTCCCCTCGTACCATTTTCCCCCTTGCAATTGCCACGCTGTTGTCCATGTCCATGAGTCCTTGTTCCCTTTTGCTCAATTCCTCCACCTCCTACCTTTCCCCTCCCTTAGTTATCATCTTGTTCTCTATCCATGAGTATGTCTCTATTTTGCTTGTTAGTTGAGTTTGTTCATTAGATTCCACCTATGAGTGAAACCATATGGTATTTGTCTTTCTCTGACTGGCTTATTTCACTTAGCATAATGTTCTCAAGGTTCATCCCTACTGTCACAAAGGGTATATTTTTCTTGTTCTTTTATAGCTGAGTAGTATTCCACTGTGTAAATGTCCCATAGTTATTAAATCCATTCATCTACTGATGGAAACTTGTGCTGCTTCCATATCTTGGCAATTGTAAATGACACTGCAACGATGACAAGAGTACTTATGTTCTTTTGAATTAGTGTTTTGGATTCCTTTGGATATATTCCCAGAAGTGGAATTGCTGGGTCAAGAAGCAAATCCATTTTTAATTTGTGAGATGTCTCCATACTCCTTTCCACAGTGGCTGCACCAATCTACATTTCCACCAACTGTGCAAAAGGGTTCCCTGTTCTCCAAATCCTCTCCAGCACTTGTTTTTTTGTTGATTTATTGATAAAAGCCATTCTGGCAGGTGTTAGATGTTACCTCACTGTAGTTTTAATTTGCATTTCTCTGATTATTAGTGTCATTGAGCATATTTTCATATGTCTATTGGCCACCCGTGTGTCCTCTTTGGAGAAGTGTTTATTCAGGTGTTTTGCCCATTTTTTGATTGGGTTGATTCTTTGGTATTGAATTTTGTAAGTTCTTCATAAATTTTTAATATTAACCCCTTATCATAAGTATTGGCAAATATGTTCTCCCATTCTAAGGGTTGTCTTTTTTTATTTTGTTGATGTTTTACTTTGCTGTGAATTAACTTTTTAGTTTGATGTAGTCCTATTTTTTTTTCTTTTATTCCCCTTGCCTGAGGCAATATATCTGATAAAATATTGCTAAGAGCAATGTCTGAGATTTTGTGGCCTATAGATTTTATTTTTCTATGATTTTTATAGTTTTAGGTCTAACATTTAAGTCTTTGATCCATTTTGAATTTATTCTTGTGTATGGTGTAAGAAGGTGGCCTAGTTTCATTTTTATGGGTTTATTTCTGGGCTATGTATTCTGTTCCATTGATCTATGTGTCTGTTTTTATGCCAGAACCATGTTGTTTTGATTACTATGGCCTAAAAGTATAGTTTTATGTTAGGTAGCATGACTCTTCCAAATTTCTCAAGATTGCTATTGTAAGGTCTTACGTGGTTTCATATAAATTTTTGAAATATTTCTTCTAGTTTTGTGAAATATGTCATTGGAATATTGATAGGAAATGCATTGAATCTATAGATTGCTTTGGGTAGTGTGGACATTTTAATGATATTAATTCTTCCTCTCCATAAACATGGTATGTACTTCTATTTATGGGCATCTTCAATTTCTTTCTTCAGTATCTTATCATTTTCTGAGTATAGGTTTTTTACATCCTTGCTTGGATTTATTCCTAGGTATTTTATTGTTTTTTGAAGCAGTTGTAAATAGGATTGTTTTCTTAATTTCCCTTCCTGTTACTTCATTGTTAGCATATAAAATGCAACTGATTTCTGCATATCAATTTTGTATCCTGCTACTCTGTTGAAGTAACTTAATAGACCATTTAATAATTTCTTGGTGGAATTTTTGAGGTATCTATGTACAATATCATGTCATCTGCAAATAAAGACCATTTTACTTCTTGCTTTGCTGTTTCAATACCTTTTATTTCTCCATCTTATCTGATTGTTGTGGCTAGGATTTTTATGCTGGAGCCCAGGGTAAGTGACTGCAAACAGAATTTTGTGTGTTGGCCCTTTAAGAGGCAGAATAGACTGGAGACACATGAGGGGGAATCTGGGGTTGGTGGCTCTGGGGAGACAACTGAAGGATCAGCCACCAGGATCCATGTGCTGAGTCATTCCCCTCTTCTGGAATATTTTTGAAACTTAGATTCATATTCTCAAAAATACAATTATATTCATAATATAAACTTTCATTTTTAATTTCATAATGAACATCAAATTTCATACAAAACTTGAGCAATGAATATTGTTTCATAAGCAGCAAAACTATTTCTGCTTTATTCTTCTGTGTGATCATACTTTATTTATTCTACAAATGAGACTGCTTTCATTTGTGATAGATTCCAATTAAGTTAAAAAGCTTCCTCTTTCATCATCTGTGGCTCTTTACATGTTCTACAGTTATATTAACAAATTAATAATTCTAAACCAAATGAAATATGAAGTTATTCCACAATTAATTTCTGTAAATCATTAGATAATTTTCTTATTGAAACCTTTTTTAAACTCATTTTTCTCAAATTATTAAAAAATGGTAGCCCTGGCTGGTAGCACAGTGGATAAGGTGTTGGCCTGCAAACCCAAAGGTCACTGTTTCAATTCCCCAGCCAGGGCACATAACCTGATCTCCAGCCAGGTCTGTGGCTGGAGGTAGGTGAAAGGCAGCCCTACATTGATTCTTCTCTCCCTCTCTGCCTCTCTCCTATCCCCTTTCTCTGGAAATAATAAATAAAATCTTTTAAAAATTAATAAAATAAATGAATATAAACAGTGTATATATAACATATAACTTCACCTGTATTAGATTTCAAAGCCCAAACTTTTTAACTTTTAATTATTTCCTAGTAGGCAGAACACTATTTTGACTATGGGTATAGACTTCAGCACCAGGCTCCTTGGGCTGCAAAAGTCTGCCCCTTATTTGCGGTGGGAACCTAGGCAAGCTACTTATCCTCCGTGATTCTCAGTTTCTTCCTGTCAGTGGGGGAAATGAGAGTATTCACAATATATCATGGGGTTGTTGTGAGGATTAAAGGAGTTAGAAGAAGTAAAATACTTGGGTTAGTACCTGATTTTATAAAAGTATTAGTTAACCTTATTATTCCACAAAAGCTAACTTTAAGGCCAAAAGGAAAACAAAAAGTAAATAATAGAGGTTTGAGCTAATAGGGAAGTATTTTACTGTTTTAAATAAGTCAATCAAATTTGGATACCAAGAAAGCATAGTTTTAAAGTCCATCTAAGAGTCATATTTTATAAATATGCTTTCTCTTGCTTTCTCATATCACTATTATCATCCTCAAGTATATGCCTACAGCATTATCATCCACTTCCAAAAAATTACTAAATGTTGTTACAGTACTGATCATGACTGAGGGAAGAAAGCCTTACCTGAAACCACACATTTTGGTTTAAGTCCTGTGTCAAACACCACATGCCACAATCTAAATCGCCTAAGAAATGTGAGCAGCTGTTCTCTTCTCGCCTGCATCAGCAGTATATTTAGTAATGATAGGCTGAGGATAAGCAATAGTAGTAATAGCTCCAAAGATGACTTTTGGATTGTTTTGGGCTGCTTCTGTGGTATGTGGAAGAAAAGTGGGAAAGAGTGCAAAAACACAAAGAAATCGTGAGTCATAGTAAACAGAGTTTTCAGGAAAGCTTGGCAAAGATCTTGATTGTCTCTGTTATTCATTTTAATTTTTGTATCAGAAGCTATTATTGTTCCTGCTTCTCTTAACACCCTGGCTGGTATCACCAACCATTCCTGCTTCCAGGGTGGTTTGTCTGCTGGCACACAGGAGCCTTTTAGTTTTTAATGCCTTCAAGCAAAAGTAAAAAAATGTGTTGGTGATCAGTTTTCTTTAATAGTAGTGTGTTCTCACCTAGGAAAGTTCATTAAACTAGTTACCCTAAATTTCAGTGGATTCATTGCCTTCTATCAAGTAAAAATATACTACCCTGTTGAGGACAACCTCTATGGCATGTTCATGCTTCTCTAAAAACTTATTTTTTGCTGTGTCCTTTATTGAGGTTTCTGTGTTCTACTTACATACTTACCTTCAATTTTCATTTTATTTGACCAATATTGGATTAATATTTCAGGTAAATTTCCTAGACTAATAATTAGTAATACAAATCTGAAATCCTGTATATCAGAAATAATTTAAATAATACCTGAAAAAGATCCTAAAGACCATTTCAGGACAAAATATTGTGTAAAGCCAAATTATCAAATCTTTGTGGTGATCCTTTATACATCACAGAAAGCAGAGAATGTGTACGATGAGTGGATATAATAAACATTTGAGTCCTGTTTCTGTGCTTGGGAAATTCTAGTACTTTACAGCAGAACCCAAGTCCTTGTATAAAAGCTAAAAAAGCCTGATTCTCATTTTCTTGGTCTAATTTTTAGCTAGGATATGAATCTAGGTCATGGGCTTACATTTCAGGCTTTGAACTTAGAGCCAGTTATTCAAAGAAACAGAGCATTAAACATTCCATTTTAGTGAGGGGACTGGCAGTGCTAGCATCTCCGTCCTTTCCTGGAGGCAGCAGTGGGAAGAAACTGAAAGAGGTAATTAGGGAAAATGTCATAAAATGTCTGATGAAATAAAACTTATGCCTCAATGCAAATTAAAGGTAAATCTAAGATGTCCTGACTTCACCTGTAAAACCAGGGCTCTACCCCAGAATGACATAATCATAGAATTAAAATAATTGACAGGTTGCAAGCCAGGTCTCCAGCCAGGTCCCTAGCTGGAGGCAGGTGAAAGGCAACCATATATTGATGTTTCTCTTCCTCTCTGCCTCTCTCCCTTCCCCTCTCTCTAAATAAATAAATAAATAAATCTTTTAAAATATGCTTTAAAAAGTTGATGTGTGTAAAATTCTTAGAATAGCATCTGAGACATAAGAACTATAATTTACTTTCATTTACCTCATTGCCATTAACACTATTATTTCTGTTAGGTGTGGGGCTACCTCAAGGACATCTCCCTTACCTGAAGAGAAGTGCCAACAGGATACTTAAAAGGAAAGCTCCTAGTATTTTTAAACCTCAAACAAACAATGAGAACAACAACCAAACCTCAAAACAAGTTAATTAGCAATAAATTATATGAACAAAGTGTCCCAGGCAATTAAAAAATAAATCACTTTGGTGTAGTCTCATTTGTTTATTCTTCCCTTTATTTCCCCTTACCCCAGAAGATACATTGGTGAAAATGTTATTGCATGGGATATTTGGAATTTTCCTACCTATGTTTTCCTCTATTACTTTTATTTTTTCATTTTTTTAAATTTCTTTTCAGATTTTCTTTATTTTTAGAGAGAGAGGGCAGGAGGTAGAAAGAAAGGGAGAGAAACATCATTGTGTAATTGTGTCTGCAAGCCCCCAACTGGGGACCTGGCCCACAACCCAGTCCTGACTGGGAATCAAACTGGTGACCCTTTGGTTCACAGGCTGACACCCAATCCACTGAGCCACACTAGCCAGGGCCCTCTAGGACTTTTATAGTGTCATTACATATTCAAGTCTTTTATCCATCTTGAATTTATTTATAATAGCTGCTTTGAAGCCTTCACCTGCTAAATATAATATCTAGTCTTAACCAGAGTAAATGTCTCTTGATTGCTTTCCTCCCCTAAGTATGGACATTGCTTACCTGATATTTGCATTTCTGGTAATTTTTAATTGAAACCTGGACATTTTAGGTAATATAACAACTCAGTATTATTTTTATTCAGTAAGGGTTATTGTCCATTTGACCTAAGTCTTCAACTTTACTAAAGAAAATTAATAATTTGGAGATTCTTTTGCTTCAACAATCTGTAGCGATATCTTCCTTTACATTTTTTGATATTTTTATGTATGACATTTCTTATTTTTTTTTTTTAATCAGTGACATCATGAAGTGGCCAGCTCTATTCTGTGTTTTAAAGATAGATCTATTTAGATAGAATAAAATAGGTTTATCTTTTAATTTGTCTGTTTCTTCTTATAACAATATTTGCCTAATCCTATATGTGAAGCTTTACATACAAATTTAAAATACTATATTATTGTTGTAACTTAAACTTTTTAAAATGTTAAATGACAATGACTGTATATATTTTTTTCTCTCTTTTTTTAAAAAATATGGAACACTTCATGAGTTTGCATATCATCCTTGCACAGGGGTCATGCTAATCTTCTCTGTATTGCCCCAACCCTAGTGTATGTGCTGCTAGAACAAGCATGAGTACATATTTCTCAATTGCTTTTTGTCTTAAACATATTTTATTTGTAATTAAATGAGTACTCCAGGACTTTCACCAGTGAACCATTGTTATCTTTTAAAAATGATAAAGAGTTAAAACCATAGTTTCAAAGATATAAGAGATCTGTGGAGACAAAGAGAACTTTACATACTAAATTCAAAAAAGGAAAGAGTCCTTCTTATGTGAATTAAAATCATAAGCAGCTTTCTTCTATATGGACTTTTACCAAGTCAGGAGAAGAGCTCAAGATTGGGTTTGTCATAAGCAGAGAAATTATTCTAAGGGAAAGGAGGAACTAGTGGGGTTTTTGAAGGTGATATCAGCTAACATGAGGAACTGCAGACTGGGGAATCCCAAGCTCATCACTGTTTTTGTTTGTTTGTTTGGTTGGTTGGTTTTACTGTTAATACTTTGCTGCCCTGGCTGGTGTGGCTCAGCGGACTGAGCACTGGCCTGTGAACCCAATTGTCCCTGGTTCAATTACCAGTCAGGGCACATAACCAGATTGCAAGCCAGGTCTCCAGCCAGGTCCCCAAGCTGGAGGCAGGTGAAAGGCAACCATACATTGACGTTTCTCTCCCTTTCTTCCTCTCTAAAAATAATAAATAAAATCTTTAAAAAAACAAACAAACAGATACTTAGCACTTCTTTTATAATAAAGCTTGTCCTATCCATGAATTAACATTAGAAGATGTCAATGAAACTTTTAATCAGTCTTTAATCAAATATATGCAGTGAAAAAAATTATAAGCTATAAATGTAGTGAAGTTTGCCTGAATATGCAAAAACTTTGATCAAAGCAACTTACAAATATGCTTATCCAAGTTGCTTAGTTTGGGCTTTTTAGAAAGAAAGGCATTTTGGCTGATAATCAAATTATCTTTGTTTTGCTTATTGCAAATTATAATTACAAACATGTTATCCTTACTATTTTTTGGCATTTTTAATGTTCATTACTCTAAAAATATGCCCCTTTAATTATATGGCTTAAGAGATTAAGTGGTACTTCAGAAAAAAAAATAGTTTATTATATATATATATGACAAAATGTTAATTGTGATAGGCAAAAATTAAAATACTGATTTTATTCACTATGTTCTCCTGGCACAGTGAAAAAGATGCTTTATCCTAATGCTATTTTATGACAGGAACTAAATTTTCAGCTAACCATGATCTTAGAGGCTCAGTGAAGAACAGCAAAAAGTGTTGATGGATGAAATCACATAGGTAATAAAACTATTGATTTCAACTAGTTTCTCCAGTATAACATTATAAAATACACACTTGAATCACAAATTTCTACTTTTTGATAAGCATTCCACTTCATTATCATTAGCTAGCCTTAAAATAAAACTCATTATCTTTCCTTCTTCAATTATATAACCATCTATCTTTTCTCACCTGCCTACAGTAATTGCTTATTTAGCCAAACCATATATTTTATTTGTAATTAAATTAGTACTCCAGGACTTTCACCAGTGAACCATTGTTATCTTTTAAAAATGATAAAGAGTTAAAACCATAGTTTCAAAGATATAAGAGACCTGTGGAGACAAAGAGAACTTTACATACTAAATTCAAAAAAGGAAAGAGTTCTTCTTATGTGAATTAAAATCATAAGCAGCTTTCTTCTATATGGTCTTTTACCTTTTCCTCTCATATCTAAAAATTATCAGTTATCCGTTGTACTCTCTTTCACCTTCCTTTTCTGTAAAACCAAAAAATATCTCTCATGGCCTCTAAATACTAGACTAACCATCTCTTTAAAGTTTAGATCTTCTAGTCTCAACCCACTAGTATACCAATAGTAAATAAGTTATTGTACTGAAACAAGACAGAAATCTGCTGGACATATTCATTAGCTCCCAAGTGCCTACAGAAACACAAATCATACAAAGCCTTTTTAAATTTGAAGACAAATACACAATTGCAAAACCCAGTCAAATGCAATCTCTTGTATGAAGCATTCTTTTTTTTCTTTCAGATTCTAAGAAGAAATTTATTTGTATGTGAGAGCCATGATTTGGAACATCAAAATATTTTTCTGGGAATATGGGTTGGGGAAAAATATGGTGATAGGGTAAGACTCAGGAATCCATAGGCATGTTCAAAGATGTGCACAAACTCTCTTGGGTAAACTCAGGACAAAGGTGTGTACTTGGCGTCACCCTGACATCTGAGAGACAGCAAGGCCCTGGCTCAACAGAACTGGTTTGGAACAGTTCCTCTTTTTCTTTTTTCTTTTTCACTAGTGTTTCATCTAGTGTAGCATCCATCACTGCCTCAACTTGCTTTTGTAGTTTTTTCTTTTCCCTACTTTTCTGGGGGTTTTGGTGGTAAATCCTATCATCCAGTGGCCACACACAACCCTCTCCATCCTCAGTGGAAGCATCAGAATTTTCATCCCAGTGAGAATTGGGATGAGCTGCTGCTTAACTTGGTCTCTCTTCTTCTGGGTCTTCAGTTGGATGTAATTCTTCACATTTTAATCTTTTTGCCTCTTTCTTTCCCCTTTCCTTTCCATTTGGGTCTCTGGAAGGTGAGGCCCTACCGACATGACCTGTGGCTTGCCTTTAGCTCTACCATCCATTTGGCAAAGTCCTCCTGGGTGGTGAAGGCACCAGTGTCCTAGTGTCAGTTCCATCACCAGCTGGAGTGGCAGGGCTGGAGTAGTTCTTGGGAGCCTTCTGCCTCTGTCTATTCCCCATAATGCAGTGAAAATCTGTTTTGCTCTGAGATGATGGATCCTTTCCTTTTGTGAAGTTTATACAATGAACACAATTTGGGAAATTTTGTTTTTTTCTTCAAGGCTGAAAGAATTCTTTCCTTTGTTATCTGAGGAGTCTGCTGTTTCCTGCCCATGGCAATTGTTCAGCCCTGCTAGAAGCTGATCAAAATCATCCTGATAAGCAGTCCAGTTGACTTCATTGTTGATTGTCAAGTCCCAGGTGAGTGTTTTTAACCTGAACTTTAAGATGATCTGTGGCTCCTTGTTCTTGAGCCCTTAAACCCTTTCCTTTAGACTACCCATCTTCTCCAGTATCGTCTGGCCAAACTCGGAATCATCATTACTCCTTGTAGTGTTTCTTGGATTCTTGGATTCGTAACCTAATACGTCAGCTTCCAACAATGCTCAGCCTACACCAACATGTCACAGAGTTTATAACAACAGGGCCTTTGGACCTGAGTGACTGAGCCACCCAGCTGCCTAGACTCACACTAGATGTACTAAAGCAGCACCATGAAGCATTTTTGATCACCTACCTAGAAGAGATATCCTTCACTTTTTAATTCTTTACTAAGACTATACTTTCAGGGATCATTTCTATAGTTCATTAATTCTTCTTTACTTATTGTTTAACCATGTAAACATATAAATAGCACAGTAAGCAAACATACCTTATTTATCTGAACATTTATTTTTTACCTTGTCAACACAAAAGCAGAAAGAAGGTGAAGCCATCTGCTAAGAAGGAAAGCAAGATTTCCTGAGATAAGATTTTATTTACCCAACATGCTTGCTGATTAATTTTTCTTTTATTCTCTCAAATTAATGAACACCGATGATGGGAACCCAGAGGTATAGGGGCTCCACAACAACATCTCTCATGCTCTCTGCTGTATCATGGCTTAGAGAATGGTCCTGTCCTTATGTTCTCAAGACACTGGCCATAGCTTCTGCCATAACATTCTCATTTCAAAAATGAAGGGCAAGGTCAAATGGTAAAAATTGTGTTTAACAGCTAAAACAGCCCTCTCTGCGAAACTTTCCTGGAAGCCCAACCCAGTACCTTTTGCTTTCTTTGTATTAGTTAAGACTGTGTCAAATAATCACCTATAAGGGGGGAGAAGAGCTGAAAAAGTTTTTTTTACCTAAGTGTGCTGTTTCACTAAATAAAACTGGATTCTGTTAGTTAAGGAAGAAGAGAATTAATATGGAGTAGGTAAGTACAATCTCAGTCATAGCTCTCTGCCTTTGAGCACACTAGAACACTAAAAATCCAACTTCTAGAATACTTACTACCCATGATTTTAGATAACCTTTATCAAAAGCTACTTTAATCAGGGGCTTGTAGGCTTCGTTGTCTAATTCTTGCTCATCCTTTGGGTCTAAAATATTCCCTGACTCCATTAGCTGTGTCAGGTATCCTGCCATATATTTTCAAAATACACAGCTGTTGCCCTGACTAATGTGGTTCAGTTGGTTGCAATGTCACCCTGTAGATTGAAAGGCTGTGGGTTTAATCTCTGGTTGGGGAGCCTATGAGAGGCAGCCAACCAATCAGTGTTTCCCTTTGTATTTCTCTCTGTCTCTCTGTTCTGCATTTGTTTCTCTATCTGCAAGCAATGAAAAATATGTCCTCCAGTAAGGATAAAAAGAAAGAAAGAAAGAAAATACACAGCTCTTAACTCTGCAGCAGTTGTTACACCTGCAGTTAAGCAAGTCTAATTATTTGCTGTCATCCATCCTTATGGGAATTTAAGCTTCTTGAGGGTTCAGAAAGCATCTGTTTTGTTCCTTGTTGTATCCTCAGTGACAGCAAGTGCCTTACACACAGGAAGTAATCAATGAACTTTGTTTTACTCTCTGATGGATATATGGGTTAACAAATGAGTGAATGAATCTATTGGTATCTGCCAACCTTGAAGCAGTCCTGTTCTTGTCTGACCTTATCACTGAATCCTTCCATAATATTAAGGCTGACACTATGCCTTCAAAGTATTTTCAACCCCTACGATGCTTAAATTTTTCTCACATATAATCAGTCCTATATAAAATGTGTGTTGTGTAAACACTGTTCAAGTGCTGCTTTCCCTAATGATGTTCCTGTTTCTAACGAAGACAGTTGTAATTTGTAATGGCAGCTATGATGTAGAAATATGAATATATCCATGCAAACTGGTCAAGGACTAACTTTCATAAAATTATTACACTGTGTCTCCATGTAATTCAATTTGGTTAATATTTTATGTGAGATGCATTTCTTTCTCTCTGCTGTCAAAAAGTGACCTTTACATTTGATGCCTGAGCTTTCCATGACCACTTTTGACATTGAATTTACAGAGAGAAAATGTATATCTCAGCAGGTTAAAGTAAAACACAGGAACAGAAATGGCCTGTATAACCTTTTCCTTCCTGTAAATGCTAATGCTACTAAGGCAGAAAAAAAAAAAGGATAGATGTTGCCAGTTATAATAGCTCTCATTGACATGATATAATTTCTTCAGTTTTATCAACTCAATACAAATCAATTTATTTTCTAAGTTGAATGTGAAAAGAAAGAAAGGATAATGTAAGTAATTTTTAAAAAATATATAATTGCTCCCAGGGCCAACTGGACAGATTTAAATAACACATTAAGATCATCTTGATAAATTTAGAGAACTTACAAGTGGTAAATTTTGAGTGTGACTTGTGAGAGAGGTGTGAATTTAAATAGTGGAGTTGTGAAAATTATTCATTAACCCTAGAGAAACGTCTCCAAGGAAAATTCAAATCAATTTGTTATGTTCAAACTTTTAAAAATCAAACAACTCATTGTCATCTGCTTATGTTCAGTATGGTAAGAATTATCTCTTGTTTAAAAAGAGGGATCATTTCAAGGTAGTGACCCTGAAATACCACAGAACTTGAAGTCAGAGTTGCTGATTTATATTCATGGCCTTATAGCAGCCACAAGAAGGCCCTCAAGGATCTCACCCATTCATCCACCCTCCCACCATGGTGTATGCTGAAGGTCAGGTTCAGAAATATTTAGAGAGTCTGTCCCAGATACATCTTTGTTTCTTCTTTTCTTTCTGTGATATTGGCAGTGAGATGAACCATAGAACTATTTGTTTTTGGAAGTTGCCTCTCTGATAATAAACTAAGAATGGGCAGAATGATCCAAGCTTGCTTTCTATAAGGTATAAATATCTTACCATTTTATTACCTACTTTGAAAATAGTTATATCTATACAAAGAAAAATATAAGTGATGTTAGGGAGGAACAGATTATGAAAAATGTAAAAAGTGGAGAGAAAGCAAGGTAATAAAGACAGAAGGCATAGAACAAGAGGAAGTGAACTTTGTCTAAATAGAGAGAGGTAGGAGGTTCTGGTAATGTTAACCACATACACAAATAACTGTTTTCCATTCTATGACACATAGATTATAGACCTCAACAGCAAAAGGCATGTTTTTTGCCTTTTGCAAAACCTAATATAGGAAACCTAATTATTCTCCCTTAATGAGCCTATCAACATATTTCCTGGTGAATGAAATATATTTTAAATATGCTATCTTTCTCCAGATTTATAATGCTTATGTTACACTAAAGAATTGTTCAAGTTAGCTTATATTTAATGTCAAGTTTAATTGGAACAGTAAATGCTTGTTGATTGAATAGATCCACGATTTTCAACATTTTTTGTCTGATGGGATACATAAATTAATTACTGAAATTCTTCAGCACACCAAATCTGAAAATAAAATAGGCATAATTTTTATTCTTTTATATGGAACAGCCATTGTTGTTTGGCTGTTGTAATTTTTTTATTTGACAATCTAAGGAAAAAGAAGTCAATGCCCCTAAATAAAATAATCAGGTGTTGCATGTTTTAAAAATTCTTGTGGCACACTGGTTAAAACATGATGGAATAAAGAAACAAAACAAGCAGAATAAATGATTACATGAAAGGGCTTCAAGGTTCTACTCCTATTTTCCAGAGCCACACATATAAAGGTTTTCTAGGCATCTAAAATCATCTATGATATTTTTAACTCCTTAGGAATAAAAATTATGGTTAGCTACAAAAAGTTAATATCCTTACTTCTTCCATTTACTTCCTTTGAAGAATTGCTATACTCAGTGCTATAAATAAAATGCTGCTTAAATGATACCATTTTCAAGTTCTACACTACTTTAGTATTGGTCCATTGGCCCAACAATAAAAATTTCCTGAACCTTTACTAAGTGCTGGCATTAGTGTCCACCAGTAGTCAAGTCTCTGAAACTGTGAAAACTAGTTCACACCCTGGCTCAGAAGTTTTGCTACCCATATGATGATGTGTATGTTTTACATCTCAATATCCTCAGTGCTAATATGGGCATAATAATAATATTCCCCACCTTCTTGGGTTGTTGAGATGATTAAATGAATTCATATAGGTGCCAGGCACATTGGTGAACAGCTTAAACATTAGCTATTATCATACCTCATTAAAAATATTAATCTTCTAATTGTCAGCTATTTGGATGGTACTTGATTCCCCCCCAAATAAATGACTACACATATTATTTGAAGGTGTTATGTTTTTCAATGTCAGAAATAAATTAATTTTAGAATAAGCTATTCAGAAAAAATATCAGTATGTTTATTTCCAATGATTAAATGTACAATGACTGACATGGAATTGTAACTTTATTATTAGCCAAATATAATTTAATAAATATCTTTATTAGACATGAAAAATAAAACAGCATAAAGACCACTATTGTTTATTAACATTATTGAAGAAATGTCATACTAAAAATTTTGTAACCATTTTCCATGCTTTTCAGGACAATGGATCAATTTTTTTTAAAAAAAAGCTTTATTTATTTAAATGCCTTTGCTATAATTAATTGGAATCTACATTTCAATATATCAAATAAAATGTAATTTTTCCAAGTCTAGGTTCTGGCTGTGTAAAACACATTTTCAATACCTTAAAGGTACACCTACCTAGAGGAAACTAAATTTATAATTTATAAAATCCACAGTTCATATTAATGCCTATATAATAAAAGGGAAAGTCAACTAAGCATGCACAAAAGCATGTAAAAAAGAAGACAACTGAAAAAAGAAAATGAACCATTCATGCTTTCATATTTGAAAAGCCTCTAATGCATATCTCTCATAAAGCCACTCCAAATTTGCCAGGTTATTCAGAATAAATATTGAAAAGAAAGAAATGCATATAACATAAAAGCAAAATAAAATGAACAAAAAGAAGCCAACAAACAAGAACTGTAGGGGAATATTAAATCATATAGTTCTGAATGGAAATAAAAAGTTGATATAAAATACACTTTACCTGAATTAGATAATATCAATTAGCACTGAAACAGAGAAAACACTGCATCTTTGCCTCCACTGTCTGTGCCTGGCTGAGACACCAAAGATCAACACTACACAGACTACTGGATTGGTATAGATCATCTTTAATGCAATCAGTTATTGCTCTAGTTTCTCCTTCCATCACTATTTTAGCAATCTATAATTCATTTTCTTATTAAGTACTTTATTTTTTCTTTCTTGTTTTATAAGTTCTTCTATATTAAAAAGCCTTTGTCTTTCATATGTGTTTAAAATATTATTCCTTGTTTATAATTTATCCTTTGTATTTATTTATAGCATTTGCTTTAATATTTAGAAAGTTTCAAAATTCTGGTAATTTTTAATGAAGTGTTTTTTAGAGTGATTTTTATTTAGTTTTGCTATAGAAAAGTATTTAACTCTTCAAACTAATGTTGTTTACCTGTTTCCTCTATAGATCCCCATTCCATGCTTGGTTCAAAAAGTCCTCTGAAATTATAGATTATTTTAATTCACATTTGTCTTTAATAAAACATTTAAATCTTTAATCAGGTTAATTTTTTCACAGGGAAAGTATTCAATTTATATTTCTACAACAGTAGAAAACCTGTCTATCTCAAATTGTAAAGGTAACTAATAGAGAATAAAAGAACATGCATTCTAAGAGGACCCCATCATAAAAGCAAAACATTACAGGCAGGTATGAAGATAAAATATTATTATAATAATACTTCACACTGTAGTTTTCTATTAACTTTTTGGGTTCAAAGTTAACCCAAAAAAAAAAACCATAAAGAGAACCATAGGCTGGGGACTGGGGGTAGGGTGATGAAAGGAATGTAATTGGGCTTAGATGCTCTAGATGAATGCCTACTAGACATTGAAAGCTAGCAAAATACACACAAATTAACTTGAACAACAGATTAAATTATCATCTATCACTCACTTCAATAGTTAGTAGGTTAGTAGGTTAATAGGGTTAAAAGGAAGCCACACAATCTATATGTTGATATATATAGTTGGTTTAGATTGTTTTGTCCAGTTTGAGGGTGTTTGATAAAACAAGATAATGAATATGAAAGTCTTTGATTTGTTATTCTCCCTCCTTTTCCATGTTTAAAATATTTTCTAAACCAAAGATTTAAAATGAAGAGTGAAAATAAAAGAGCATAGCAAGAACTAATATAAATATTTAGCTACTTTTAGGTTAATAAGGTCTTATAATTGCAAAAACTCAGAGGAAAAAATTAATGGTCTAAATAAAAATTTTAAACTTCTATATGAAAAGGTTATTGCAAAGAATTTGAAAACAAATAGTATATCACAATTAGTAATTAACCATTATTAGTAGTTGTGCAGTTGTTAATGGGTTCTTCTCTGTAGTACATGAATAATTCTTTAGAAATAAATATGAAAAACTTAAATTCTACAATTAAAAGGTAAAAGGACATGACTGGCTGAATTTAAACAAATGAAATTAGCCAATGAACAAAAAAATCAATGATTAATTACTAATCAAAATAATTAAAATAAATATTTACTAGGAATTGATGCTGATATGAGAGGCTCCTGAGGTCCCCCTCCTCCTACATGCATAGCAGAAATACAGATAAACATAGAACAATTCGGTCCAAAAATTAACTGAACAACTATACATGAGAATAAGACAGCAACTCCATCAAAGTGGGTAGGCAAGGCTGACCCTCTCACTGTAAACCCCACTCATGGCATAGGATCAAACAATCAGGAGGGAACCCCCAAACCCTAGTTTCTCCCTAAGGAGTGAAAGGTTTGGACTCCACAAACAGTGTCCCAAATTTTAAGACTCCCACCAGAGGGAAGGGGTCCCAAAACCCCTTTCTCTAAAAGCCAACAGGCTTATATCCATCCACAAGATTCATAAGACTGTTAGAGAGGGTTGAGAAGTAACCCTCAAGGACCCAGCAGGGCCAGTCCCCCAGAACTCAGTGGAATTAGGACAGGCAAAATCAACTACCTCCCAATCTTCCCATTATAGAAGTTGATCAGCATCCTTTTTTAAAATTAAATTTATAAGGCTGACATTGGTTAATAAGATTATGTAGGCTTCAAGAGTGCAATTCTATGCTACATCATCTGTATATTGCATTGTGTGCCCACCACTCAAAGTCAAATCTTCTTCCATCACCATATGCTTGACCCTCTTTACCCTTTACTACTCCCCACACCTGTGGGCCCAGCATCTAATTAGCAGGTAGGGCTGGCTGTGATTTTCCCAGAAACAGGGGAAATACTCCTGCATTCTCCCTCCAAGTCACCAGTATAAATATAAAAGGAGACACACACACACACAGAGAAAAAAAGTTTTTATTTTAAAAATTGTGTATTTATTCTTACATGTTTAAACTTTAGTCACCTTCAAAGTACTCTCTATTTTATGCAATACACCTATCAAGACTTTTATTCACTGCTCAAAACAGTTTTTGAACTTATTGATTTTGATGCCTTTTAGTAACTCAGTGAGATTGGGTGAATTGAGAGGGTGGGGTATGGGGGTTGTGTCATTTTTGGTCAAAAACTGCTGAACACTAAGCATAGTGTGGGCGGATGCGCTCATAAATCACCCATCATGAAATGGGCAAGCACGTTGAAAGGGTCTTCAAAAAATTCACTGAAGCTGAACATAGCCTCTTGACAATAATGCCAGCTGCTACAGATGACCACCATATAGCACGGCACTTCTCTAACAGCTTTGCGGTTTGAGAATTGGGGAAACCGTCATACAACATGGCATTCTAGAACACAGTTTCACTCTATCACAGTTTCAGAACTAGAGAAATCCCCAAACAACACGGAACATAGTAAGAGCTTTTAAAAGCAACAAGACCTCAATCGAAATTTGGGAGATCCTCAAACAATACAGGGTGTAATAAGAGCTTTTAAGAGCAAAACATATCTCATTTGAAATTAACAAAATTTATAAAGATCTCTCAGCTAAAAGCAAGCAATCTAAGAGAACAGATTTTTTTGCAAAAAGTACAGGATAGAAATCAAGATAATGCTGAGGGAAGTTCAGAGGATGAAGCTATCTTGTCAAAAAGAAAATGCCCTCATTTAATGGTGCTTAGTAGTGATGATCAAAAAAACATTATTTAATACATATTAATGTTATACTTTTGGTATATCTTTAATAAAGATATTTCTCTTAATTATAAAAATATAGTAGGTACTTTTTAATTTTTGGAACTTAACTCCCTTTTTTTTTATATGAAGTTAGTTCTTTGCTTCATATAACATGGATTCACATAACATGGCATTGTTTATGAACCTAAAACCATGTTATACAGGGGTTAGCTGTATACTGACACAGATGGGTTCCTAGAACACTCACCTAGCAAGGGAAGCCTGTACTATAAGGAGTCTGTTGTCCAGAAATAACTTTGGCTTTTTTTGGGTCCCATGGATGTGGGTTACAAAGCATTCTTTTTGCATTCTTTATTTCATTACATCACAAAAAAATGAGGTGAATTCTGTTGTAAATGATTAATATCTCTTCAAAATACAAAATATCTTTTCTGAAATTCTTGGTTATTCTACTATCAGATTTCATTATTTAAAATAAAATATAAATTTTAAAAATTGATGGCTATAACTTTAATTCCAACTACTGTTTGATTAAAGCTAATATATTTATGAACATTACATTAAATTTTGAAATGAGATTTTCAAAACATTTCTAAAGCCTTTGTTTTGGCAAACCAATTTAATTTTTTTTTCCAAAATGAAAACAAAGTGCTCAATTTTTTATTAGTCTCAGTATCCTCATTATTCCTTGATTTCTCCCCTTTTTCTGTCCAAAAGTTAGTGAAAAAACACTGCCTTGACTTTCCCTTTTTCTAAGCAAAATATTAAATATTATGAATATACTGCACTGTGAAATGCTTTTAGGCCAAAGATAGTATTTTCTGAGATCTATAAAAATTTAATTTTTTGAAGGCAAATTAAATAATGTTTTTATACTAATCGTTTTTAATGTATACTATTAAAACCTAGATAATACAAATTAAGGTTGATGTACAATGCCACATGAAAATGCTGGAAAGATTTAATCAAACAATAGCACAATGACATTCTTAAATACTACCTACAAAGTTGCTGAAAAATCTAATAATTAATGCACTATATATCCTACTCTTAATTCTATGGCTTTATCTTCTGTTTGATCATGAAAAATTATCCCTACTTTACTTTTTTAAATCAATAAAGTTAATAAAGAATTTACTTCTCAGAACTGTATCTGCATTTCATTATCATTTCTGCATTTTCAGCACTCATCTACTTCAAATGTGTTGGCACATTAATCAATGATTACATCATCATTTAATGATGTTCCTAAGTATTAAAAAATACTCATAATGTAATTATACAGTACTTTTTAATATATGAAATACAATAGTTAATCATATCACATTTTAGATGAGCAGGAAAATGTAAGTATGAGTTGGAATCAAAATACATGCTTTTTATTATCTCCGTTAAATTTAAAACATTAATTTGAACAGATTAGGTCAAATTATTACTTAGGGACATGAAGTAAATTTAGTATGAAAAATAAGGGTCTCTCTTTGTGGACTAATATATTAGTTTTCTAATACTGTGTAACAACACATTGCCACAAATGTAATAGTTTAAAAGAATGCCCATTTATTAGCTCACATTTCTGTAAGTTAGTTAGCTGGGGTGGGAATGCAAGGCTCCACTCTCAGGGCACCTCAAGATGAAAATCAGTGTGTCAGTAGGGCTGAGTCATCAACCTGGAAGCTCAGGGGAAGGATCTACTACCAAGCTAATTCAGGTTATCGGCAAAATCCATTTCCTTGCAACTAGGGCAAGTCCTCATTTCCATACTATTAACTGAGGACCTCTCCCTGCTTAGGGGGTCTCCAGATTCCTCTTCACCTGTCTGTCTACATCTTCAAAACAGCAACGAGGTATTCAGTCTTCCTCAGAATCCTAATTTCTCTGGCTTCTTCTCCTGCACCAGTTGGAGATAGTTCTCCACTCAGAAGGGTTCACCATTAGACCCACTTAGAAAATCCAGAATAATCTCCCTATTTTAAGGTCAACTGTACTACTATATGTCACAATTTAATCATGGGAGTGATAATTCATCAAATTCCAGGAATTAAGATACAACATCTTAGGGAAGGATTTTAAAAATTTCACCTACCATAACCAACAAATCAAATTTCATCAGGCAACAAATAGATTATTTTAAAGATGAGAACAACCATTATGTATTAATCATTAATATGCATTGATAATTATAGCTAGAGGGACTAAAATTCAATAAGAGAGGCAAGAACATCTTTATAAACTGCTACTTAATAATGGGTATATAGGTATTAACTTAATGTCCTGATAGTATTTAATTTCATATTTCAAGTAGTTGACTAAAGTATTCATTGAAAACCTGCTATAATATAAAGTTACACTGTCACAATTCTTACAATTATAGACAAGAAGATATTTGGAAGTATAAAATATTATTGTCCATTGATGACTAGGGACAATGGTAGAGCACCTAGAATTCTGCTTTTGATTTTCTTCTAAGTGTAAATGAAGTAATAATAGAAATAGGTGTTTCATGGCTCTAGAGAACAATGAATTAAAAAATCCACAAAATTATTCTTATATTAAAATCAAAGGACCACATCTATGGTATTGATGGTGATTAAAGTAATAAATGAAACAAATATCTTTTTTATTTCTTTGATACAAGTATCTGTTACTTTCTAAGTCACTATTTTCTTATGAATAATATGTTCTTATTAAAGAAAATAATTTATCCCATCATGTTACTCCTTTTCTCTAGGTTTAATATACTTCTTAATTTAGTACATTGTTTAACAGTTCCTTCAGAAAGGATCTGTCAGAGTAAATTCTTTGTTTTTGAAAAATGTATTAGTCTTCTTAGGACTCTGAGGATACTTGCCCACTGTCCTCTGGCTTGTTTCCAGTACTGAAAGTTATGTTGCTTTGCTAATCAACCTTCTTCTATATGTATCGTGACTACAGATCAACTCATTCACATTTTTTTCAACTTCCTTCTACTCTGCCTTCCTGTATTTTGGAGACTAAAAGTTGAAAACATACCCGTCTTTGGATTCAGGTTTTCTACTGAAAATTCTGCTTTCCTAATGCTACTTCCAGTCTCAGCTGTGTGTGCAAACATGTACGCAATAAATTGCTGCTTTGGCAGTAAATGGGAGCAGAAAAAAGAAAAAATTGAAAACAGTATTTTTTAGAAACTTTCACAGCTAGTGATCCTAACATGATTTTTTCTTGCCATTCAAATACATTTGTGTAACCTTGAATGTGGAACTGAGTTATGTGATAGAGAGACAGTGCGTGAGGAATTCTTTGCAAGGGAGAATATATTAGAGGCAGTGTGACGTAAACTAACAGGTGCAGAAAGGCAACATGTGGCTTCCTGACCAAGAAGCAGCATGTAGGTTCCGGGGCCAGCAGCTCCAGAGGCAACCTCCCACTGAGGCAAGTGAATTCCTAATTGTGCAGGAGCAACAGTTTACATAGAGGCCTATCGCTCAGCTGCATTTTAGGCTGCATTCCTGGGACTGTAGCCTAGAATCCATTAGTGGTCCACTAACATTGATGTTAAGCCACTAATAATGATATAATAAAACTTCTGTTTAAATTATCTAGAAAATATTGTTCTCTCTATAGCTGTATGTAATCTTTTATTTTTCTCTGCTTTTTAAGATAATCTCTTCTTTGTTATTCTGCTGTTTACGATACAGCTAGGTTTGTATTTCCTTTTTACTTATCCTCATTGGAATTTGATTCAACGACCTGAATCTGGGAACTCACATTTTGTTTGTACTGAAAAAAATATAAGCCGTGACTTACTTAGATAGTATCTCTCCCAAATTCTCACATTTAACTGTTTGTGGAATTCCTATTAGATGCATTCTGGGAGTTCTCATTCATTTTTTTTTTTTCCCCCTATTCTTCGTTACATTTTACAAGTAGTTATCTCTTTAGTATTTGGAGTGATTTCTTCAGAGCTACCTTCCAGTAATTCTCTTCTTCATTGGCTTATAGTTTTAGCTGTTGTTACACTACCTATAACAAAAGCCCTATTAAAGTACTGAACAAATAGAATTTTATTTTTATCATAACATCTTATCTGAACCTTGCCAGCCCAGGGCTGGGCAGCAGCTTTACAACAGCACCAGTGCCCAAGCTCTCCCTATTTTCTACTCTGCCAACCTTGACATGTGGTTAATTCCCATGATTTCTTTATGATACCAAAATAGATGCTTCATGGCATTCCTTCTGTTTGCTTTCTAGTCAGTAAAAAAAAAATTACAAACAATGAATCATCATTTGCTCTTTAGCTAAAATGATATCACAAGGTTTATTTATAGCTATAAAGATGCTAAGAAATGCAATTATTTCATGGCCATGCTGCCAGTGAAAACAAAACCAAGGGTTCTGTTCAAAAGGAAGGGAAAGAGATATTAGGGAAGCAATTGAAGTGCTTGCCACATGCATATATTTAGTTCTTTGAAATTATTAATTTCTATATGTTTTTATTTTTAAGTTCTACTTGATTTCAATCATAGTATCTTACATTTTTGGTTCCTTAATGTATGCCTTTATTTAAAATTCATTTAAGTACCTGTTACATGATGCTTTTACTACTGAAGTTCATGGGTGCCTATCCCTGCTATTTGTTATGCCATGTGGATCACATTTGTGGAAGATAGTTCCCTATTGATACTGTAATTGTGGGTTGTGAGTTCAGCTTTGGCAAGGGCTTTTCTATGGAACTCCTGGACACCCAGGCCTAAGAATAAGTCCCTTCAGGGTAATTTTATATTTTTCTCACAGGAACACTACTTCAGAGATAATTTTTACATTGATTTCTTAGCATGAGGATGCCAAGAACTTGGTGATAGCATAAATTAAGATCACAACATTGTATGAGGCACAAGAACATTGTAAAATACCAAGAAAAGTTATTTTTAATTCTTAGAGATCAGATGCTAACAAAAGGTTTCTTACCAAATTCTTGTGCTGATTGGTGAGCTTTTCCTGGCCCACTCTTTCATGGAGGGTTTGCTCCTTTCAATGTTCTGGCTCTTTGCTGTCGCATTTCCAACTCCCCTCCATCTCACACAGCTCCAAGACTATCTTTTTTCTTGTATCACGGTTAGAATACATCTACAAAATCTGTCCATATTCCTCTATGTCCTCCAAACATCAGGATACACATAGCAACAATCCATGCTTTAAAAACACAGTTTTTATTAATTTCCCTACATTTGTTTAGTGTACCCTACTCTTTCTAATCCCTGATAAATACCCTTAACATTTTTTTGTTATTTTATTATTGTTGTATTACATTTATCCCCTGCCATCTCTCCCCTGCCTCATCCTCCCTATCCCCTTTCCCACAGTCAATCCCACATGTTGTCCATGTCCATGGGTCAGTTATACTAGTTCCTCGATTAAACTGTTCCCCTTCTTTGCCTCTTTCTTCCCCTTCCTCCTCTCTTCTGCACACTGAAAGTCTGTTCCTTGTTTCCATACCTCTGATTCTATGCTGCTTGATTGTTTTGTTCATTAGTTTCCTGTATTAGGTGAAATCATATGGTATTTGTCTTTCACTGACTGGCTTATTCCACTAAATATAATACTTTTCAGTTCCATCCATGTTGTTGCAAAAGATAGGAGTTTCTTCTTTCTTTCCACAGTGTAGTATTCCATTGTGTAAATGTACCAAAGTTTTTTGATTCATTCATCCACTGATGGGCACTTAGGCTGTTTCTAGCACTTGGCTATTGTAAATAGTGCTGCTATGAACATAGGGGTGCATAGTTCTGAATTGGTGTTTCAGGGTTCTTCATGTATAATCCTAGCAGTGAAATCACTGGGTCAAAAGGCAGCTTCAGCCCTGGCTGGTGGCACAGTGGGTAAGGCGCCGGCCTGTGAACCCAAGGGTTGCAGGTTCGATTCCCCAGCCAGGGCACATAACCAGGTTGCAAGCCAGGTCTTCAGTCAGGTCTGTGGCTGGAGGCAGGTGAAACACAACCAATACACTGATGTCTCTCTCCCTCTCTGCCTCTCTCCCTTCCCCTCTTTCTAAAAATAATGAAATAAAATCTTAAAAAAAAAAAAAAAAAAAAAAGGCAGCTTCATTTTTAGTGTTTTTTGAAATTCCATATTGTTTTCCATAGTGGTTGCACCGGTCTGCATTCCCACCAACAATGCACAAAGGTTCCCTTTTCTCCATATCCTCATCAGCACTTGTTGGTTGAATTGTTGATAATTGCCATTCTGACAGGTGTAAGGTGGTATCTCATTGTGGTTTTAATTTGCATCTCTCTGATAGCTAGTGATATGGAGCATTCTTTCACATGCCTTTGGGCTCTTTGTATATCCTCCTCAGAGAAGTGTCTGTTCAGATCCTTTGCCCATTTCTGAATTGGGCTCTCTGTCTCCCTGATGTTGAATCATATAAGTTCTTTATGTATTTTGGAAATCAAACCTTTGTCTGAGGTATCATTGGCAAACATGTTTTCCCATATAGTTGGTTCCCTTTTCATTTTGCTGATGTTTTCTTTAGCTGAGCAGAAACTTTCCTGTTTGATGTAGTCTCACTTGTTTGTTTTTTCCTTTACTTACCTTGCCCTTGGAGAAGTATCAGGGAAAATATTGCTGCATGGGATATCTGCAATTTTCCTGCCTGTGCTTCTCTCTAGGACTTTTATGGTATCACAACTTATGTTGAAGTGCTTTATCCACCTTGACTCTATTCTAGTGCATGGTGTAAGCAAGTAGTCTAGCTTTATTTATTTATTTATTTGCATGTTCCTGTCCAGTTCTCTCAACAACACCACTTTTTGAAGAAGCTATTTTTATCCATTTTATGCTTCTTCCCCCTTTGTCAAATATTAATTGACCATAGGGTTTATTTCTGGGTTTATTTCTGGGCTCTCTATTCTGTTCCATTGATCTATATGTCTATTCTTGTGCTAATACCAGACTGTTTTGATTACAATGGCCTTGTAGTATACTTTGATAGCAGATACTGTGATTCCTCCTACTTTGTTCTTCTCTCTCAAGATGGTTGTGCTATTTGTGGTTATTTTTTGTTCCATATAAATTTTTGAAGTATTTTTTCTACACTTGTGAAATATGTCATTGGTATTTTAATAGGGATTACACTGAATATATAAGTTGCTTTGGGTAGTATGAACATTTTAGTGATGTTAATTCTTCCCATCCGTAAACATAGTATATGCTTCCATTTATTTGTATCTTCCTTAATTTCTTCAGTGTTATGTAGTTTTCCAAGTTCAGGTCTTTTACCTCCTTGGTTTATTCCTAAGTAGTACTTTATTTTTCTTATTGCTATAGTAAATGGTATTTGGTTTCTGGCTTCTATCTCTGATGTTTAATTATTGTAAATACCCTTAACTTCTTAAAAGGTCTTTATAGTGTTTGTTATAATTTACCCTGCATTTCAAAACTTTCATTGCAAAAGGATTCAAAGGTACTTAATCTGACATGCTAAAGCTAGAAATCCTTCCATATAGTTTTCATTAATTAATTTTGTGTTTTGTATCTTGATCATGTTATATGAGAAATGTACCTATGGGTAGCAGCTCTCATGGCCAGGAAACAAGATAGTCTAAGGTGCTCCTGCATAATTCTGCTCAATTTTTGTTGATGAGTTCAATTGTTAAAAGTATTACTACATCCCAATAACCTGGCTTATTATACCATCACATATAAGATTTTCTGGCACTTGCTGTCTTAATACCATCATGACATGGTCCAGAGGATTAAAATGACTAGGTTTCTATTGTTGGAGCATGCCAGGAAACTATTAAAAAAAAAAAAAGTAGAAGTAACTTTCTTAAATTATTTTTCTGATAATTATATGTTGAAAAATAAAATGGTTGATAATTAGGACTGCAGATAACAAAAGAGAAGCTTAAGCATTAATCAACCTCTTTTTCAGTGAAGGATTTTATGTTAGAAAAAAGAATAAAAGCAGACATCGAAAGTAAACTATTCACTCACCAACCAAAGTAAATGGGACCATTTTAAAACCTTTTGAACTTGTGATTTAAAAATTATTTAACACTTTACTGGAAACACTTCATGGAACCATTATTCTTGGGGGTTACCAATTCATATAATGATCATCTTAATGATTAATCTTTGTTGTCATTGTGTGTCTTTCTCTGTATTTTTGTGACATATCATCATCTTATCTCCCTAAGTAATATTTTGCAACTCTGTTCATGTATACTTGACATACAATAAACTTCACATATTTAGGTGTATAATTTAACACATTTTGGTATATCACATGTATGAAATAATCACAACAATCAAGATGATAAACATTTTTTACCCCCAAGAGTTACCTTATGTTCCTTTATGTCCCACCTTCTACTAATATCCACATGTAAACATAGTCATCTGCTTTCAGTTTCTATCCATTGGTTTCCACTTTTATAGTTTTATATAAATGCAATCATATGTCATGTAATATTTTCTTTCTTGCTTCCTTCATTCAGCACAGTCATTTTGAGATTCACCATGTTCTTGCATCTATCCATATTTCATTCATTTTACATTTGTAGTATCACATTGTATGGCTATACTAGGCTGTTGATTATTCACTACCTGATGAACATTTGGGTTGTTTCCAGGTTTTGGTTAACAGTAATGGTTTTAGTTAATAACATGGCCATAAACATTGACGTACCCACCTCTCATTTCTTTTGAATAAGTACCTAGGAATAGAATATGGGTCAATCGTAGGTGAATTTTAAATTTTTGAACTTTTGAAGAAACTGCCAAATTGCTTTCCAAAGTGGTTGTATATGATTATTCTTTTATATAGTTCTTTATATTGGAATTACATCAATCTTTTAATATAGTTTTTTCTAAAGGCCAAAAGCCTCTGAAATACCAGGCTAAGCAAAAGATGAGATCCTAAGTACTTTTCAGAAAAAAAATTTTCTTAGTTGGGAGTCCATCATAATATCAAATTATAGGTCATATAAATGAAAAAAGGAATCATTGAAACAATATTAAAATAAACAATGTGCCTCAGATTCTTTTAAAGGCATTAATTCTATCTTTGGATGAAGTTCTTCCTGAGGAAAGATCATAGTTATCTTTGTGCCCAAATACAATCACAGTGATTGCAACACTGCAAGATCATAATAGTGTTTTATTAGAATCAGAGTCATGAACTTGGATGGAGATGGAATATATAATAGTATGTGAATACTAAGAACTTACAAGGTAAAATATTTTGTGTCACAATTGGGCTCTAATATGTAATTTTTCTTACTACTATTTCCCTGGTTAAGTCTTCAAATCAAGATCACCTTATCTTTCTTTCATCTCACAGCCTTGTAAATATACCACAAAATATTATTAAAATATTTGAGATGTGGCATATTAGAAAAACAGCAACAACTGAAAAAATAAAACAAAGCATACTATGAATAACCACTTTCTATGCAAGATAAAGAAATTACATAGGAATAAAAGTAAAAAGTTAATTAAAAATTTAGCTGGTACACAGTTCATCTACTTCACTGTGGCAAGCCATCAAAATAATTATGATCCTATGAATGCAATCTAATCTCAGGCGAATGCTAAAAAGCCTGTCTTCCAATTAGCACATTAGAGGGACCTGCATAATTAAATCAATTGAATACCAGTAGAAAGAAAGCCCCCTAAGTGTGCACTATGAGACTCATACAAAGAAACAGATGTAATCATGTATTTACAGTGCACATTAAGAAGTTGTTGGAAAATGTGTAAAAGGAACTTTTTTCTTTGTACACAGCAAATCAAAGGTCTTAAACTCCAGTGAAATACTTTAATGTGCAAATTCAGACTTTAAAAATCTGCAGTTTCTGTTATAATTAAGCAATGATGTTTTAAAAGCTTACTTCTAAATTTAGATATGAGACCATAAAAATGTGTAAATTAATTTTCTAAATATAAGTGCCATATTAGAAAGTAATTAGAAAGTCCTCAGAGATATTTACCATTAAATTACACACAGCTTCCTTTGTTCTCTACTGTTTAGGGAAGCACTTTACTTTCTTTGAACATCATTCCCAGACTAATTATAGCACACATTTAAAAGTTAAGAATATCTTACTATATGTAGGGTAGTGTTTTTGTATTTCTTTTTTTAATTTAATTTTATTGTTGTTGTATTACATTCATCCCCTTTTTGCTCCCCTCTGTCCTCTTCCCCACTCACCCATTCCCCCCCAAAGTCAATCCCACCTGTTGTCCATGTCCATAGATCCTTCATACTAGGTTCTTATAGAAACTGCTCTTATATGTAAGTTTTAAAAATTTTGTAAAAGTTTTTAAAGTTAAAGGAAAATAAAATTCATAAAATCTCATTTTTTCATATTTACTACTATTTAAATAATATTTCAAAAGAGTTTGCATGTTTTTATACTCTGAAAAGAGACTCCTGTGTTCTCTTAGTTTGTTAATAGGTGAGAGAAAAATTGTGAATTAGGATACAATAGCATTTGGATAAAATGTTTTTATGAAAGATCCTTTGCATTTGTTTCAATAGCTTCAGATTCATTGAGAGCCTCTATTTCTGTAGGTATAATTTAAAAGGGCCAGGGAAAGCAGAGATGGTAAGAGGGCAACTAGTAAGGCAGAGAAAGTATTCCCAACCAAATAGGAAATAATACAGATAAAAGAAGATTGTCATCATACAGCTGCAAAAATGTATAATATTAAGAAGAAGCAAAAAGGGGATGGATGTAATACAACAACAATAAAATTAAAGGAAAAAAAAAAAACAGAAGAAGTCTTGAGAAAAGAATCAAGATTCCTGATTTTTAGTTTAGGGTCTATTACTATGTAACTACAACACTAGGGGATCCCAAAAAATCATAGTCTCCTTTTATCTGTACTATTTCCTATTTGGTTGCTAAGACCTATCAGAAGCAAAGTTATGCCAAAATAGGTATAAATATTACTTTATTCTTTACTCTCCTATATATCATGCCCAGCTTTCAACTAAAATTTATGACACATGAATAGAAAAAATAAAAACACTGTCAAAATACATATATACCCCCCAATACACACCCAGAAATAACTGTCAAGAGAGAAGACAAAAAACCTGAACACCAATACTACATAGATGGTGACACTTTCAGACAGGGAATTAAAATACCTATTGTAAGAACAGCCTTGCTCTGAGAGATCACCTAAATGCCAAAATAGGAGTGGGCAATGGATCTATTGAGAATTGGAAGGGAAGGGCTCCTCCCGGTCCACCTGGAGGGCCTATTGCTACAGAGGAATGGAGACTCCTGGTCCTCCACATGGGCCTGAAGGAGTGACACTGAGGACTTCTGCCAGCACGGTTTTACCCTTGCAAGCTGCACATTTTAGCACATTCCCAGAGTCCTGTTGTCCTGACTAGGTTAATTAACACATTCCACCCTGCTGCCTCTATACTCTGACACATATGATGAATAATAAGGGCTTTAGTAGAAAAGGTGAATAACATAATAATATGAACAAACTAAATGGGGAATTTCAGCAGAGAGCAAATAAAATCATTAGACATGAAAGATACAGAAACAGATAAAGAATGCTTCCCAATAATTCATCAATATATTTGACACAGCAAAGGAAAGAATCAGTGCCTTGAAAACAGACCATTAGAATTATACCAAGTGAATTACAAGAAAGAGGAAAAAAAGTCCATATAACAATATTAAATAGTCTAAGATATTGGTCATTGAAATCTGTGGAAAAGGAGTGACCTAAGGGACAGAAGAAATATTGAAGAGATAGTGAGCAAGAAATTTCTAAAGATAATCATCAAAGAACCTCATCAGAATAAATAAGGAGAGAGACAAGAGAGAAGGAGTTAGGGGAGTGGGAGACCTGGAAGGAAGGATTGAAGGGAGGAGGGGTAGAGAAAAGGAGGAAGAAGTGTTTTGCACACTCATGGGTAGTGTAAGGAGTCCATGAGAAGTTCTGAAGAGATTCAATCAGTTTGGGCCCTATAAACTCTTTCAAACTAACCTGATTATTCTGGTCAGAACCATATTGCCCCCAAAATGGTATGTTAAAGCCCTAACTGCAGTATCCCAGAATGTGGTTGTATTGAAGATGGGGCTTTTAAAGAGGTCATTAAGTTAAAACAAAGTCATTTGGGTAGTCCCTAATCCAATATAACTAGTGTCCTCATAAAAACAGATTAGGACACAGACAGCATAACATGTATCATGTAAAGACACTGGAAAAAGACGGCCATCTATAAGTCAAGGAGAGAGGCCATAGAAAATAACAACAGCCTGACCTCAGACTTGTAGCCTCCAAATTGTGAAAAAATAAATTTCTACTATTTAAGCCACCCAGTTTATGACATTCATTATAGCATCCCTAGCAAACTAATGCACAGTCAACTATTCCTTTTGAGTGGGGAAAAAAATAGAAGCAGAACAAAATCAAAAATAGGAGGGGGTTCAGAAAAAAAAATTATAGAGCCAAGAAATCACAAAAAGATGAGGTATTGTATTGAACACTTCATGAAGACAACTCTAGAGGGAGTTTTAGAGTTAAAAGGTAGAAAAGTTCTCCTGATCCACCTTTCTCTTTTTAAATTTCAAGAAAATAATTTGATATAATCATGATCAATAGAAAAGGATTGTCATAGAAAAGATATCATTTTTTTAAAAAGATGCAAAGTCTATCCATGGATCTAATTACTTTTGAGCCTGTGATAGAGAGAATGGTCCCTCAAACATATCCATACTCTACCTAATCTTTGGAATTTGTAAATGTTGCATGACATAGCAAAAAAGATTTTTCAGATTTAATTAAGGTTATGAACCTTAAACTAAAGAGGATTACTAGGTAGGCCAATCTATTCACATGAACTTTTTAAAATATTTTATTTATTATTTTCAGAGAGAGGGAAAGGGAGAGAGGCAGAGAGGAAGAGAAGCATCAATGTATGGTTGCTTTCAACTGCCTCCAGCTACAGACCTGGCTGGAGACCTGGCTTGCAACTTGGTTATGTGCCCTGGCTGGGAATCAAACCAGCGACCGTGGGTTTGCAGTCTGGTGCCGTATCCACTGTGCCACCAGCCAGGGCATCGCATGAACTCTTAAAAGCAGAGAACTTTCTGGTTTAGTAGTCAGAGATTTGAAATGTGAAAAAGATTTGCCTCACCTCTGCTGATTTAAAGATAGAGCAGGTTACATGAGGAGGAATGCTTCTGATCTCAAGTTGCTACAAGAGACAGCAACAAGGAAATAAGGACCTCACCATGCACCTTCAGAGAACTAAATTCCATCAAAAACCTGAATAAGCTTGAAAACAGATTCTTCTCCAAAACATCTCAAAGAAATATGGCTCTGCAAACAGCTTGATATTGGCTTTATGAGATCCCCAGCGAAGAACCAACTGAGCTATGCTGCACCTGGACTTCTGACCATAAGAAACTGTGAGATAATAAATGGGTGTTGTTTTCAGATGCTAGATTTGGGATAATTTGTTACAGTAGTTGTAGACATCTAATACATTTTTTTTACAGGTCAGATTGAGTCCTGTGTATCCCACTTCAGTTTATTCTCTCCACTTGACTGCCAGAATAATCTTCCTAAAATTTGACTCTTATTTTTGTAATTTCTCTGTTTAACACCATCACTTAAACCACATCACCTTCTAATTAAAGTTCTAACTGCTGTGCATGGCAAATAAGACACTTGTTTAATATCAAATTTGTTTACTCTTCAGCCTGTTCACTCACCATAATCTTCTCACACTGTTGGGCTCTATATATTCTGAATTATTTTGGTTACCAAAAAATTGCAAAGCTAGAGAGCCATATTCACTGAACACTGCATGAAATAGCCCCCTTTTGATTCAGCTCCTTCAGCCTTTAGGACTCACATTAAACTCTACTGAACCTCCCTCAGTAACATCCAACCCCTCAGGCTGGGATAGGCAGTCTGCTTACGTTTACTCCCAGCAGAATGTCTACTATTATTTACTGCAAAATTGCCTATATTTTTCAATTTCCCCATTACCTGAAAGCTGTAGGAGACTTGGCATTTTATTCTTCAGAGTAGTTCAAACAATCCTTGCCACAAATAACAACAACAGTAACAAAAATTGCAAGGTGGCATTTTAAAGAACCTATTGATTTGAAATACAGGAGAAAGTTAAAGTAATGAGTTACCATTAAAAGTGATTTTAATTTTTCCACATTGGCAGTATGGTTTATTTTGCCCCTCATAATATTTAATTCTCTATCTTCAGTAATTTGAAATTACTTTAAATTTACTTTAAATTTCAATTTATCTCAAAATGTTTTCCTCTAAGAGTACTCCAAAAAACATTTATCATTTTTTGCTTGTGTATCTTTTTCTAAGTACAGAATACCAAATTTGTGGCCTCATTTCAGGTTCCTCCCCCAAAAAATCTATTCTTAGCAAACTCTTTTCTAAAGGCTCTCAACCCAAGAACTTGCCCTAGTGCTCTCAGTGGATTACCCGAGTAACTCTAAGTGTTTCCCACCAAATGTCAAAATGTGGCATAGATCCCATCTACGCCAGGATTGCATGTCACGACCACTGAGAGAGTGAATGATGAGTGAAGGCATCACAAAAGGGTCTATAAAAATGCTGTTGTGTCTGAAAACTAGAGGACGGTATAGAGTGTTACCATTCACAAGATTTGCCAACACTAACTTTTTAATTTTTTTTTTTTTAAGTAAAAGGCATACTAGCCAAAGATCAAGTCCTTAAAATTTCATGGAGGCCAAGACTTGTCAAACATTGTACCAATAAAAAAATGACCTTAAATATTATAAAGAAAGCCAAAATGAGAATAATATAATTAGCTTAAAAGGCAAATCATATTTTTTAAAGATTTTATTTATTATTTTTAGAGAGAGAGGTAGGGAGAGAGGCAGAGAGGGAGAGAGACATCAGTGTATGGTTGCCTTTCACCTGCCTCTAGCTACAGACCTGGCTGGAGACCTGGCTTGCAACCTGGTTACATGCCCTGGCTGGGAATCGAACCAGCAACCTTTGGATTTGCAGGCTGGTGCCTTATCTACAGATAATACTTTAAATAAAGATAGGAAAATCTACTATTCTGTCTTCACTGTATTAATGGAGATCAATGAATTTAAAACATTGATAGAAGCATATCTTCTTCATGGACTCACCCCAGAAGGCTGTAGTCAGATCATTGAGTTCTGCCTTGAATCTCTCAGAGCAACTATACACAAATATTCACTGAATTCAATATTCACTTAATTGAGAATAAGTATACCATTCTGTTAGGTAGTAATTCTTATCCAATGCATTCTCACAGAGAACAGAGAAAACAAGCGTACCCTCAGAAAAGAGAGAGCTGCTATTGCAGGCCTATGCCAGTTTCTGATTCAGATGAGAAATGTTAGTTATAGAGGTAATATTAGCTTACCAGTTGGTACTTGAATTTCTTTCATTTAGTACTTGTGAAGATAATAGCAGAACTCAAATACTGACTGCTACAACATCATGCTGATTTTCATTAAATTTAACCAAAGGGTGCCCAGCATGGAAATATTAAATGACTTTCAAACCATATGACTAAAATGGATCTTCTATTTATAGCCATTGTATTTTATTTTAATTCTTTAATATTGACACTAAAGTCTAGATAATTAAAGTCAGCCAGTGATTATATTACAAAATACTTCTTTTCAAGTATTCATGCAATAAGAGCCTTTACTAAAAATATTTGAACTTTAATGTATTACACAAAATAAACTAATTAAATTATAGTTTCACAATTCAATGTATAATTTATATTAAATTATATTTTCACAAATTACAAAAATACACAATTTAAAAAATATTAATCACATAAATAAAAGATTGTATTGTTTTATAACTCAAAAGTAATAGTCTATAGGAGTTAAATTTTTTAATCTGTATCATATAATGAACTTCCAAATCTTCCTAAATGCCTATCATTTTCTAATTTATAGAGAGTATTGTTTTGCCTTGACTAAGTTTACAGATGTTAAATTGACTGAGGGGATTCAGGAGACTAAAACAAGGCAGTAAAACAAAACTACTTGGACAAAGGCTCTATTAAAGCTGCTGAACAATTCAAAAACAAGATGACATCTGTTAAAACTATTATCCATCTTTCAAGTTGTGAGACACTTTAATTTGTTATGAATAGTCCTGATGGAGTTTCTAAATTAATGTGGAGATTTGTTACCTGATATCCACACTGGATCTTATAAAAGGAAAAACTGATGCATAATATAGGCAACACAAGATCAAAGGGAGAGAACTATATTTTATAATCTAAATTATTTAGTTGATACTACAAAATTATACCTGTAGTACTTGCAATCTTAGCCTCTACCAGGAAGGCAATTAATAGAAGACAGTCATCTTAATTAAGACTTGGACAATTTAAGTATATGATGATGCCATTTTACCTGGAAAATATTTGAATTCACATCAAGTACAGATGATAGCATCTCTCCTGACCTTCCAGCCTAAGAGGTGGTGGTTCCATGAGTAAATTAATAATATACTGCATCAATCTGCCTTTACACAATCCCCAGCTCAAATTAGTTTTCAATCTCCAGAAGCAGCATTGGCTTTGTGTCCAAGTCAATGATGGTAAACGTATTTTGAGATTCTGTTTGGAATTCTTGGGCTATATTTTCTTTGAACCAGAGATCCTAGATGGCAGACAGGATGTTTATGGTTTGCGTATCAGAGGTTTCCCAGGTCAGTCGGTGACCCTCACAGTTGCTGTGGCTAATTGTTGCCTCCTCCAACATAGATTGACTCTAAATTATCAAAAACATTCCCTAGCATTATGAAGAAAGATATCATTCCCCATACAATGCCAGCTCTTTTGACCTCTACAAATATCATACATCTGGAACTACAATCCAGAAAAAGTCAAAATCTCCCCTTGGGAAACAATCGTATGACACTATGGATTCCCAGCAATCTTTGAGGCAATCCCTTGAAACAGGCTGGCATGGCCTCAGAATCCTGTAGTATATGAGACAGACTCAGAAAGTTAGTTTGAACAAAGGTAGATCAAGCTGTAATGCCAGATGATGGCAGTGGTCATTTCTGAAGGAACTACTTATAACTAAGAGTTTTTCACCTATTAAATACTGTATACAGCTAACTGATATAATCAATAACATGTTAAAAGACCTAAGGCTACTTAGCGGTAGCAACTCTGACCATGTGTTAGTGAAAAAATAATACATTTACTGAAGAAGGTTCTACACAAGTTATTGCCAAATGTAATAACACCAATAGCAATAACAATTCAATACTTGACCTGAATGCTACATTACTTTTCATATATCTTAGGATGAATGTTCTGGATTCTAGGTATTATTAATTATTAATATTATCGTTACTACAACTAGTATTATTAGTATGGTATTTAAATAATATGGCAGAATATCAGGTAAAGGTTTTAAAATCCAGTTTCCAAAATTCTCATTTAAAAAATGCAGGTTATATATAGTGTGTTCCTCTTCTTAAAGCATGTCTGTAATTTTGCTTCAGTGATAAAACTTGACCAGCAAAAACACCTATATTTTGTTAATTATTATTTGAAGAGGGTCACAAATTTCAAAATCCATGATTCTCAAAATTTGTCGTTGAGCTAATCTTGACTATTTTCTTGCTTACTTTTGTGGGTTGATAAAATATGAGAGGCCCCCTAGCATCTTTATATCTTTATGCTCAATAACTAAAGCTGTTAAAAATATAATTGTCTTACATTATAAATATCCAAAACCATAATTCTTTGGAAACAGCAATTTTATGCTATTCTGTTAACATAAAACATTTTTGCTAATTTTTATTATTACCAGCTTAGGGAAAATAAATTAAACTAGTCAAATGTCAAGGGCTCAGTTTAGACTAATTTCAAACTTCAAATGAAAAGAGCATCAATACAAATTTTTTAAAAATCCAAGTTAACACTTGATCTCATGAGTATGCCCTACCACTTAGATAACATAGTATATATATATTGTTATAAGTATATAAAACAATGAAAGAATCTATAGAAAATAGTTATACATTGTAAAGAGAATTGTGAAGTGCAGTTAAGTTTCAGGCTATAGATTTTTCATGATATCTTTTATTTCAGTTGTTTTATATTTCACACAATTATTTACTGCAACTACTTCCAGCTGTTATAGCTTTTGTACATTTTCCTTCCAATATGAAAAGAATATCCAAATATTATGAATTGTAAAAATTTAAACCTTCACACTCACTATTAGATGAGTAGTTCCTGTTTGGGAAATAGAGTTAATATAATAGAACTACCATCATGAGTTTGCTAAAATAAATAAATTTATGAATAAATTAATACATAAGCAAGCATGTTATTAACACTATTTTAAGGAGACTGGATCAAATATTTAATTTATAAAAATTCTGATTAAAAGCTTTAGACACTTAAAATTAATAATAATTTGGTGAGCACCATTAAGCTCAGGACATTCTTTTACCACAAGTATTATAGATAAACTACAGAACAGCATTAAAGATAAACTTAGGAAAAATTACTCAACAGAAGTGAGTGGTGGGAGAAAGCAGGATCATGGGTCCAAGTACTGGAAAAACTCACTGAGAATGTACTACCTCATGAAACAAAAAGAAGGAACAGTCACAAAAGTGGAAGTGGGGGAGCTCAGGTACTGAGACATCATAGTAACTTGTCCTTGGCCAAATACATAGACTACTTTCCTCAAAAACAATATTGTGGGTACATGGTTAAGAGTCATCATCAAAATGGAAACACATCAGGGAACCTTGGTAGCTGCAATATGAGCATTTTGGCAGTAAACAGGCCATTTCATATTTTTGCTGGAGTGTGATTAGAAATTATGTGATTGGAGTAGCAACATCCTATGAACAGATGGAGTAGCAATGGTTAAGTTCATGTATTTTAAGAAAGGCCAGTGGTACAATCTTTCGAATATCTAAGAGCCGTTGACAGGGTTATAGCACTACTTTGGGAAAAGGACGACAGCTCCAATATTATACTCTCTCTTTGATCCTCAGAGAAGTAGTAAAAACTCTGTATCTGCTAGTTTATATCTCATCTCCACCCATAAAATGAGAGCCTACTACAAGATCGACAGGCAAAAACTAATTCTTGTTTCCAAAGAACATCTTAAAATTATCTAAAACCAATTGTTTTAAAAGCTAAAATAAGATAATTTTATGTCTTCCCATTCTCTGTTCATTTTCTTTTCAAAGTATCTCCAAACTCTACTAAGTTCAAAAAACAGTAGAGGATTACCACTATGAATATTCTATAAAACTAGATAATGTTAAATGAATAGAAATTCTTAAATTTAAACAGTAGTTTTTAGAGTGGCCATATATTTAAATAATAGCATAATGAAAAACAAATATAAAATAACTGTTAGCCACCAGTTAATTTTTCTTAAACATTGGCACCTATACAGCACAATTTTGATACTTTGCCTACAAAGAAAATCTGATAAAATCAGAAAAAAAGAAATTATAAAAAAAGAGGATAAAACAAGATTAATAAAAATATTCATCTTAAAGGCCAATATATATAATACCTGAAGCTAGATTTACTGGCTTAGCAAAATATCTTTTTCATTTTAAATAAGGATGGAGCTTCCAAGGAAAAAGGTATGTGAAAGATTTTGAGAAAAACATCTTCCTTAGGTAATCAGATATGAAGAATAAACCAAGGTGATAAAAAGTCATGATTTCAATAATAGTTTTAGAATAAATTTTTTTTTAATTTAAAAACCCTTATTTACAGGTGCTATTCTATTTTACTTCCACAACTTTTTTGACATATAGATAACGTACAATAACTGCATATATTTAAAATATACTTCTTGATAATTTTCACATATGTATACATTTATGAAACCATCACAATAATCAAGGCAATAAATACGGCCATCACCCCAAATGTTTTATTGTACCAGACTAGGTGGAGTCACATGAAAAGAATCACACACAAAAAAAAATCAAAATATATTATTGGACTGAATTACATTAAAATACAATTCATACTGATCATTTGGTAATCAGAATATAGGTTGCATTTAACACAGAAATACAAAATACAGCACCTTAAATAAGATAGAAGCTTATTTTTCTTTCACTAAAAATAGTTATAGAGGTAGATAATCCTGGGCTAACATGGTACTCATCAAAGTTGTCAGGGATCTAAATTCTTCCACCTCACTCTTCTGCAGTTCTTACATAAGGCCTTTGTTCTCATTGTCCAAGATATAGAAAATAAAAAGGTCACCACTTCTTTTAAAGAAATTTCTCACAGCAAGGAATTCAGTGCTATTTATCAGTAAAACATAAGTAAGGAGCCTATTTTACAAAGGAGGGAATTAAGCTCAGAGGTAATAAGTAAATTAAATTTTCCATTCATTGTCCAGGACAATGACCACATCTAGTTACAAATGGTGCGTTAATTATTGCTTCAATGAGTGTGTTCTGCTAATGAGGAAGGGGAGATTGAAGGATGAGGGAGGCAGATGGCAGTCTCTGCCACATATGTGTTACATTTTACTGAGCCCCCTAAATACATCATTCATAAATATAGAAATCCGAGATGATGGGTCACATCAACAGTAACTGAAAGGGTAAAAATCAATGGGCTGCAAAACACAGAGTGCAAGAGGTAAAAACAAAACATGTTAACAATAAAAAAATTGCTACTTGAGTATATGGAATATAGAGTTCTATGTGTTTAGAAACAAAAGTATAGTCCATTTGCAGAAACCTGGGTTCCTAAAAGTCCTGGCTATGTAATTATGAAAGAGAAACCACATTCCAGAAAGTTTATGAACAAATTCAGTTATAACTATATTTTGATTTTTTTAAAATTTACTTTTCACATCTTTTCTGTAATATATGTAACTCACAAGTTACTTATTATAAAATTTATTTCACCTTATTTCAAAAAGAAATTTAAAGCAGTTAATTCCTTCATAAAAGTATGCCTCATCATTTTCTCTCAGAATACTCATCTATGAAAAAAATAATATGTGGTACAACTGCCCATTGTACAATTTAGGGCACAGGCCACTCAAACCAAAGCAACTGCTCCTGGCCCCTAGTTTCAAAAGTATAACATTTACTTTCTCAAATAATTTACTTTCTATGATAAAAATGCCTTCCTGTCGTCTTTAGCTAGAACTTGCGCTCCAGCATCTCGCTTTTCTACAACCACGTGCAAGGAGTTCAGCATTTCCTCCCTTGGTTCATTTATCTCAGATTTCCAGCTAACTGTTCAACTCTAACTATGAACCATAGTCTTCACTTGCCAACTAGTACACTGTCATGTTCAGTGTCTTTGGTCTATGCCTACACAGTTTACATATCTGAATTGGAGCCTTCCTTGATCTAAATTTATGTCAGTTCGAAAAACCCCAGCAGATTGTCCAATAACGGTATCTCTATTCAATTACCTGGGTCTCCACAACTGTCAACCCAGACTAGCAAACAAAAGCAGTTAAAAGTGGATCTCGAAAGTTGATATTTAAAAAAAGAAAGAGCCCTGGCTGGTGGCACAATGGATAAGGTGCCAGCCTGAGAACCTAGGGGTCGCCGGTTTGATTCCTCAGCCAGGGCACATGGCCAGGTTTGCAGGCCAGGTCTCCAGCCAGGTCCGTGGCTGGTGGCAGGTGAGGGGCAGCTATGCATTGATGTTTCTTTCCCTCTCTGCCTTTCTCCCTTCCTCTCTTTCTGGAAATAATAAATAAAATCTTTTTAAAAAACCTGAAGTTCAATGGCCAAGAAAATATTTCCGGAAAGTAACAAGAATATTTAATGCCATTTGCACTCAAATTTACTTTTCAGCCATCCTGTGAATTTTTTAAATAAATGTGCCAAATATTAATAAGGAAATCATACCACTCTAATGTAAAATAATATGATATTTATTTCAAAAATCAGATAGCTATTGGGACCAAGGTGTACTCAAAAGAAAATGCAGTTCTGATTAAGATGAAGCAACTGAAACCAACTCTGATGCTGAGTACTCAGTAGTAAATAAGAAATGCCGTACCATCCTGCCAGTAAAACATAAAAGAACGGTTTGTAAATAACATAGAGCTTTTAAAGTGCCTAGTCTACACATACAATACTCTAAAGGAAATTAAAAGCAATCTTTATCTGTAACATAAAAAGAAACAATTTCTAAATCAAACCTAAAATTACACAATCTTTCAAAACATATCATCAACTTTATAACAAAGTAACTCTCTCCTATCCAAGTGGACAGATCTTAACACATGTATGCTTAGTTCTGTATGTACTCAATTAACTATGCATAGGAAAAAAGACTATATTTTAAACTATAATCATATCTCCTTAACATGGCTTCACATGTACCTATCTCATTGCAGTGGTTTGCACCTTTTACTTTTTTCCAATTTTCCTAACAAATTGCACTTGCTAGTTGTTGTTAGGTTTTTGCTTTTTGGTTTTTTGTTTGTTTCTTTGTTTGTTTGTTTAATGACTCCTAGGCCTAGACACTGGAATATGGGTATAAGAGTTTTGCACTAATGTTTTTCATAATAACATCCCCTCCTAACATTTTCTAATAAAACCTCCTCTCCTTGTATATGAAGGTTGATTTTAGTCACATACAACAGAAAATTTTAAAAAACACACCGGACTTAAATATTAAAGAAAAGCATGACCTTGTACTACTGAAAAATCGAGAACAATGGTTCTCACCCTGTCTCTCCATTTGAATCTGTTGGGGAGGTTTTAAAAAATGTCCTGGCCCAGATCACAATGGCCCCTCCCCAGAGGTGATACTGTCAGTAGTCTTGGGTCCTACAAACGTTTTTTTAATTTCCAGTGTACACACAGGATTAAATACCACCGATTTAGAAGGATGGGCTTCAGATGTGACTTAAACAGGATATCAATTGCATTTCTTTCTGATTATCTAAGCCCTTTTCTCTTCCAGGTGTCTACTCCTTATACAGGCAGGATTTCTTCATAATAGAATAATGATAGCAACCTTATATCTGTCTGTTATACAATCCAGAAGAAAAAGATTCTTTTTCTTTAACCATAGAAAACAATTTTAGTCATTCTCTGGGCGAGCTTAGTTCCTATTCCCACCTGAACCAATCACGGTTACAAAAAAGATACAATTATGCAAATTATCATAATTAACCTAAATCAAGCAACATAAAATTAATGTAAAATTTTATGTCTGGAACTAATGAAACATAACATTCTAATGAAGCAAAATTGTCAACTACTGCTTAAGAATGCCCATACAACTCAGCACACCTGGAAAAATAAGAGAAAAATCACAATAATGGTGTCAAAAGTAAACAAGGACAGATGCTCAGATGTTTGCCTTCAAAAAGCATTATATAACTAGACAGGGATGATGGAAAATATTTTTTTTAATTTGTAGGTGTTATGGCCACAAAATCAATGTCACTAATCTGTTCTTAAGTTATAGCAGATGATCTCTGAATATAAATGTATCCATATGTATTCCTTATATGTATTCCTATGTGAAAATTATTAACTTACTAGAGAGTTGAATTATAGGACTTCTTTTGTAATGCATTCCTCACAACAAATGAGAGTCCGTTATTTTATACTCATTAAATAATAAGTCAAAGTGATTTATGTATAATTCAATCTTTTCTTAAATTTAATTTTATTGTTATATTATATCTATCCCCTTTTTATTCCCCTCCATCCCCTTCCTCACCCACCCACTCCCCCCAAAAAAGTCAATCCCACTTGTTGTCCAGTCTTACTGAAGAAAACAAAAAATACACAAAAGGTAGTTTCACTATTATTACAATGAAAGAAAAATTCACTAAAAATTAATAGTTACTACTATTAGTTTGTAGAATTTTATAAACTTTTGTCCTTTCTATTTTTTTATCTTCAAAGTCGTCTTCAATTATATTTCTCTTATAAATAAAAAATATTTCAATAGACCAATAAGTTGTTTCAATTATAGGATCATTAAAAATAATACAGGAAATAAAATCTTTCAAAAATCAAAGTTTTATTCTAAAACTTAAAATTCTCTATTTTTCTTTTCCAAGAATTGAACATTTAATTATGAAATCCTTGTGAGTACTCATTGTATAAGTGTCAACAGTATGGTATTCTAATGCTTATAAAACATGAGAAGTACCAATAACTAGAATGTTGGCATATAAGGTAACACTTCCACAACACCCTATTTAATTATAAAATTGCAAACAACTGGAGTATAATGATGGCATTATATATTTATCAAAATGCAGAAAATGGAAATTTTAAAGTTTAGGGTAGATATGGGGCATGAAAGTGAGCAAAGGCTGGCACTTCTTATAATTGAATTCCACTTTTAAACTTATAAAAATTCAATTATTTGTGTAATGGGAAATGGGAGAGAAATTGTTTTTTAAACAACAGATCTGTTTAGATCTATTTGTTTAATAATTAAATAATTAAATTACAGAGTAGACAATCATGAAAAACTAAGTGCCTTGCCATATTTTTTTATTTTTTTAAGATTTTATTATTTCCAGAGAGAAGAAGGGAGAGAGGCAGAGAGGGAGAGATATCAATGTATGGTTGCCTTTCACCTGCCTCCAGCTACAGACTTGGCTGGAGACCTGGTTTGCAACCTGGTTAAGTGCCCTGGCTGGGGAATTGAACCAGTGACCTTTGAGTTTGTAGGCCGGAGCCTTGTCCACTGTGCTACCAGCCAGGGCCATGGAGATTTTAAGGAAGGAATAAATAGTGTTTTTCTAGGGTGCTGTGGATAGATTCAAGAGTTGAAAATAATCATCAATCTTTCTCACTTTCTTTTAATTTTGCAAAAACAGGTAACATTTAAAATAAAAATAAGTCCACATTGCAAGATCAAGATTTTAAAATGACTATTTTAAACAAGTAGATAAAACTTAATTTAAAAATATGAAAGATGTCAATAGCACAATTAACAAATTTGAGATGGTTGACATATTTACAATGCTGTACCCAAAAACTATAGAATAAACACTCTTTTTAGGTATACATGAAACATATACTGAAATATGCCAGATGATATGCTATAAAATAGGTCTCAATTAATTTTTTCCAGTACTTAAGTCATGTAGATTATATTTTGACCACAGTAAAATAAGCAAGGAATTCAGAAAAAGCACTAAATAGCAAATTCATAAGTGTGGAAACTAAGCAATACAATTCTAATTACAATTAATTACAATTAAATATGATTTGTCAAATGTGTGGGATGCAGCTAACACAGAGCTTACTGGGAAATTTATGGAGGAAAAGAATAGCCAAAGTAAAATATCTAAGCATCTAATTAAGAATCTAGGGGAAAAAAACAGCAAATTAAAGCTCAGAAAAGTGGGAAAACAAAATAAAGACAGCAAGCACAATAAATAGAATAGGAAGTCAACAAAGCCACAGAATGATTACTTACAAAGATTGATTAAACTTGATAAAATATCTAGTAAGACTTACCAACAAAAGAGAAATAAAATATATGAGTTACCATTATGAGGAATAAAAAAATAGACATCAACTTATGCACCTTAGAGATATATAGAAATAACAGAGGATATATGAACAATTTTATGCAAATATTTTGAAATTTATATAGAATGAGAAAAAACTGTCACAAGAAAATATACTAAAATAGTCCCTAAATATAAGAAATTTAAGCTGTTATTAAAATTATCAAAAAATTATAACTTCAGATTCACCAGTTAATTAAAGAAAGATTTAAGGAAAAATCACAAATCTTACACAAATTCTTGCAAGAAAAAAAAACACATCAAATTAATTTGAGGTAACCACAACCATGATATCAAAACCTGAAAATGAAATTACTAAAAGAAAATTCAGGACCAATCTATCTGATGAATACAGAAATAAAGTGCTAAATAAATATTAACAAATAAGGTACAGTAGCTTCTAAAAAGGATACTACATCAAGAACGGATACATATGTTATTCATTATATGCAAAAATGGGTTCACATGAAGAAAGTCATCAATGTAATTTATAACACAACATGAATAAAGGAAAACAATCATGAATATCCTACCTAATAGATGGGAAAATGTTAATATTAAATACACATTCCCAATATAAACTCTTATCAAACTAGAATTATTTAAATAAAATTTTATTTTAATTACTTTTTATAGACTATAATATAGTGTAATATTAATGAAAATAAAGAGGCTCATTCTCACTTTAATATTATCCTCAGTCCAGTGCCAGTACACTGAAACATAATCATCATCATCATCATCATCATCATCATCACAAAATGCAAAATAGGTAGAGATTACAAAGTCATTTTCCATAAATTATACAGTTTCGTATGCAAATTATGTGAAGTAAAATACATACAAACTATTAGAATGTATAAATGAGTTCAGCAAGATCCCTGAATATAAGGTTGACATGCACAATGCACTTCTAAATACTAGAACAAACAATTGGAAAGTAAAATGTTTAAAAAAATACTTGTGCCTTAGTGCTAGAGTTGTAGCTCCAGTTAAAATGGAGTGAATACAGGCCCTGGCTGGTAGCACAGTGGATGAGGTGCCGGCCTGAGAACCCAAAGGTCGCAGGTTCGATTCCCCAGCCAGGGCACAAGACCAGGTTGCAAACCAGGTCTCCAGTCCGATCTGTGGCTGGAGGCAGGTAAAACGCAACCATAAATTAATGTCTCTCTGCCTCTCTCCCTTCCCCTCTTTCTGAGAATAATGAAATAAAATCTTAAAAAAAAAAAAATGTAGTGAATACAATCTACTTGCCTATCCCACTGAATCCACCAAAAAAAACAAAACAAAACAAAAAACATACTCATAGTATATAAAGCAGCAATCTAAAAACTGTGAAAATTAACTAAGGGGTTTTAGGTTCCAGACAAAATGAAATAAGCACATTTTACCCTAACTCTGAAAATTATGTATGGTCAAAACCTTGGATCAAACATAGTTATTAGAAGGCTCTGGAAAGAGAAAATAAAGTGGATCATCTAAGAACCCCAAAACATAAGGCATAAGGTAAGGCAGTCAATTCCTAAGATTCTTGGGGTTATTTTTATTTATTTATTTATTTTTGGCCCATATAATCTAGTTTTGACATAAAAGTAACCCATCCCTGGAAATGTCAACTGACACAGAAAAGAAACCATGCCTCAGGAAAAGTTTGTTTTCATTCCTAGCAATGGTGCACTAGGGTTCCCTTTTCCCTACATCCTCAGCAGTACTTGTTTGTTGGTTTATTAGTGACACTGAGGAAAACAGTATGGAACTTCCTCAAAAATTATAAATAGAACTACCTTTTGACCCAGTGATTCCACTGCTGGGAATATACCCTAAAAATCCTGAAACACCAATTCTAAAGAACCTACTCACCCCTGTGTTCATAGCAGCACTATTTATAATAGCCAAGTCCTGGAAACAGCCTAAGTGCCCATCAATAGATGAATGGATTAAAACACTTAGGTACATTTACACTATGAAATACTACACAGCAGAAGAAAAGGAATTCCTGCCTTTTGAGACAGCATGAATGGAACTGGAGACTATTATGCTGCATGGAATTATCCAGTCAGTGAAAGACAAATACCATATGATCTCAGTTATAAGAGGAATCTAATGACCAAAATAATGAGCAAAACAGAATCAGGAGCATAGAATCATGGAATAGACTAACAGTAGTAAGAGGGGAGGAGAGTAGTGGGACTGTTTGACAGAGGGTAAAGGGATTAGCCAAATAACACATATGAAGGACTCATGAACACAGACAATGGTGGGGGCATTGACTACGGAAGCGGGGGACAGGCTGGGCAGAGGGTGGCAAAGGGGATGAAATTGGGACAGCAGTAGCAGCATAAACAATAATTTTTTAAAGAACAAAAGAAAAAGAAAAGTCTGTTTTATCTAGCCAAAGAATAGGAAGAGGAAATCATGGAACTTTTGAATACATTCACTCTCAAAAGAAACACCACAAATCAATCAGTATTCTGCAGGTGCCCCCTGCCTCCCTCCTATGCCAGGAGTTGTGGAGGCTGTGGGGTCGCAGAGCCCTACCAATCATCTAAGTGATACTGCTTCTCCCCACCTGGTGCTGCAGAACCTGAAAGGTAGGGCCATGTTACCTAACCCCCTCTATACTAAGAAAATGACAACAAAAATGCAGCACACACCTAATCTCCTCCAGGCTGGAGAGGCAGGAAAATGGTATTTTACAGAAAGAGTGAACTGAAGAAAGGAGTTGTTTAAATCTGTGTAAGAAGTCCTGGGTATATCCCCAAGTCATGAAAATAAAATCAACAAAGCAAAAGCTCTGAAAAGTGAAATATCATGTGGAATACTATCCAGGTTTCAAATTGGCTGATGAGTAACATAAAAACAGAACAGGACAGAATGAAAGTGCAAAGATTTTAAATACTAAATTGACATTTGAAGTGCAGCTCACAAAAGTGGTCCAAGATTGTGCTCTAAAGCCACTTAAATTAACTGACTGCTAAAATAGAAGAATTAAATAGGGACTTGAATTTCATAACATAACACTGAAAGTGCCTGAGACACAATCCAAAATTACTCATCATACAAGGAAAAATATATGAGAAGATATGAAAAGATATAAATTTTCAAATGAGAAAAGATTATCAATAGATGACAGTACCAAAATGGAACAAAACCTTAAATTATCTGACAAGGATTTTAAAGCAAGTATCACACGGAAGTACCAACAGCAATTATAACATTCTTAAGATAAATGGACAATAGAAACTCTTAGCAAGAATCTAGAATATATTAAAAAACTGAAAATTTCAGAATGAAAATTCACATGAAAAAAATTTAAACTTCACTGGATAAGCTAAATGGCATCATAAAGATGACAAAGAAAAAATCATCAAACTTAAAAATCAAAGAAATGAAAGATAAAGAGAGACTCTTAAAAGCAGCAAGAGACCTACAAAGGGGTACTTATAAGACAAATGACAAAAAGCAAGGACCAAGTACCAAGATTACTCCATCCAGCAAAGCTATCATTTAGAATGGGAGGGCAGATAAAGTGATTCCCAGATAAGGTAAAGCTAAAGGAATCCATCATCACCAAGACCTTATTATATGAAACCTTAAAAGGATTTATTTAGAAAAAAAAAAAAAGTCGTACCCAAGCTGGTGGCTCAGTAGATAAGGTGCCAGCCTGCGAACCCAAAGGTCACAGGTTCAATTCCCCAGCCAGGGCACATAACCAGGTTGTAAGCCAGGTTGTAAGCCAGGTCTGTAGCTGGAGGCAGGTGAAAAGGGCAACTGTACATTGATGCCTTTCTTCCTTTTTGCCTCTCTCCCTTCCCCACTCTCTAAAAATAATAGATAAAATCTTTTTTAAAAAAGTCAAAGCTATGAACATTAAAATGACAACAAACACAGCTATCAACATAATCTAAAAAACAAAAAAACTAACTAAGCAGACAACCAGAGTAGGAATAGAATCACAGCTAAGGGGAACATTTGGAGACTTATCAGCTGGGAGTGAGTATGGGGAAAAGGGAGGAAATGGTACAGAGGTTAAGAAGCATAATTGGTGGGTGCAGAATAGACAGGGAGATGTTAAGAATAGCACAGGAGAGGGTGAAGCCAAAAAATTTACATGCATGACCCATAAACACAAACTAAGGGGAGTGGGGTGGGAGAGAGGAATGGTGGGAGCAAAGGGAAAAGAAATTGGGAAAACTATAACAGCATAATCAATTTTTTAAACTTTTTAAATAAAAATATCATCAAACTTAAAGATGGAAGAAATTATCAAATCAGAACAACAGAGAGAAAATAGCTTTTAAAAGAATTTAAAAAGCTTTATAGACCTGTGGGAAAATACCAAAGTAGAAATCTAGCTATATTAAAGATCCAATAATAGATTTCTAAATAGGAAAGGGTCATCTTTATGAGAAAGCCTACAGGAGCTAATAGTTTCTAATAACTAACTTACAACACAACAGATATTTTACAATCATGTTTAAAATAAGCTTCATCCTAAAGGGAATGTGTTCAATTTAAGCTACAAATAAAATCCAGATAATCATGGTCCAGAAATAGGACCAAGAAATGAAAGAGGATAAAGAGCTGTCTTGGAAAGTTATTGAATGTTTTTTTCTTCATCTCTCTCAATTCACTAAATGAACTTTAATAAACAACTCAAAGTTTACTATCTTCAAAAACCTTGTCTGACTAAATTCATCATTTGAGTTGGATTTTATAACATACATATGCTATTTGTCTGGAATTAGAACAAATGAAAATATTATAAGACCTAATTGGGTTTTTGATGCATTAAAATTAAAAATACCAATTAGAAATCCAAGTAAAGATATCAGACAGTTGTCCATATGTCTGAGGTCCAGGGAGAGAACAAGCTGTAGATGTAAATGGCCTACAGTGTCCATGAACTATGCAACAGCTTTTACCCCTTGATGACATAATAATAGGATTGTAGCTTTAAACTCTTAGTTAAGATTACAGTGCATGATAATAGGTAATTCCAAGTGTTTAATATTCCCAAAAGTCATTAATATTGGGCAATACACCTACATGTGATGGATTAGGTAACAATAATCCTCATTCAATATAGTAGCATCATCATGTTTTTAAATGTAACCAATATCAGAATCAGTGAGTTAACCATTTTAAAACTTCTAGTGCATACATAAAACCCAAATTTTTGTATACAACCCTATGCAATATTTGAATTTAAGTGTGACTATTTTAAATTTAATAAGCAAATTTAAATGAGCAAATGAAGACATATATTAACATTTATAATAATGCTGCTTCCTGATTGAGTGTTTTTTAAATCAAAAATAACACAAAATCATAAATGCAAATCCTGAGAATGTACAAGCTTAAATAAAAGCTGTACATTTAGAAGAGGTATTAAAAATAAAATCTCCAAAATGTGTAAGTTATGAGATCTAGGACTGTACTTGTGAGATAATCAGTTCTTTGAAATTATTTACCTGAAGTGAACATACACATTACTTGATACCAACAAGCAAGAAAACTACCCTGTATCTAGTGTTTTTCAAAGTAATCTTGATTGAAGAACAAATTCTTATTTCAAGTTAAACTGATGCTCACGATATATTCCTAGAAATTTCTCTTAAGACAAACACATCTAATCTTAGGACTCTCTGAAGCAAAATGAAACCCACTGTAACAGTGACTCACCCTCACTATTAAAATATTAGGACACTGAACTAAAGAAAGTGTGGGTATACTCAACATCATAAAGGCCATCTATGAGAAACCTGAAGCCAACATCATACTTAATGGACAAAAACTGAAAGCTTTCCCTCTAAGATCAGGAACGAGACAAGGCTGTCCACTTTCTCCACTTCTATTCAACATTGTCTTGGAAGTTCTAGCTATAGCCATCAGAGAAGAAAAAGGAATCAAAGGTATCCAAATTGGAAAGGAGGAAGTCTAACTGTCATTATTTGCAGATGATATGATAGTGTATATACAAAACCCAATTGGCTCCACCAAAAATTTACTCAACCTAATAAGCAAAGTTAGCAAAATAGCTGGGTATAAAGTCAATATCCAGAAATCAAAAGCACTTTTGTATACCAATAATGAAACAATAGAAATAGAAGCGAAAAAACAAATCCCATTAACCATAGCAACAAGAAAGATAAAGTACCTAGGAATAAACTTAACTAAGGAGGTAAAAGACCTGTACTCAGAAAACTACAAAACAATGAAGAAATCAAGGAAGACACAAATAAATGGAAGCATATACCATGTTTGTGGGTGGGAAGAATTAACATCATTGAAATGTCCATACTACCCAAAGCGATTGCAGATTCAATGCAATCCCAATTAAAATACCAATGACAGACTTCACAGAAATAGAAAAAATACTTCAAAAATTTATATGGAGCCAAAAACACCCACAAATAGCCACCACAGTCTTGAGAAAGAAGAACAAGGTAGGAGGAATCACAATACCGGACTTCAAACAATACTACAAGGCTACTGTCATCAAAACAGCCTGGTACTGGCATAAGAATAGACATATAGATCAATGGAACAGAATAGAGAGCCCAGAAATTAACCCAGGACTCTATGGTCAACTCATATTTGACAAAGGGGGAAGGAACATCCAATG